>VDFB02099636.1:0-21829 GCA_007258455.2 Sequoia sempervirens | reverse complement strand
TAGAAATTGTATTTTCTATCTATACTGGCCGTTAAGCATTTTATTTGAATTTATCATCTATTTTCTTGCAAAATCGCAATCTTCATTTATTGCTCAAAAACACCAAAAAAATCAAAACTTCATAAAATCACAAAAAAACCATCAGATTGATAAACGGAGGAAACTAGGGTTTCTACACTTGACCCCAATGGTACTACAAAACTACCCAATAACTGTTTAATAATTCTCTTAAAGGTAGAAATCAAAGAGTTTGGGATGTCAATATCTCTCAATTTCTGGAAAAGCAAGTGTCTAGGAACCAAATCAAGGGCCTTTTCGAAGTCAACAAAATAACAAAAGAATTAAGAAGACCTATAACAAGCCTGCTAAATAATAGCTTGGAGTTTACAAATTTGGACAATAGTTTAGTAGTCCTTCCTAAAGTTTGTCTACTCCTTAGTTGTAATATTATTCCTTTCCAAGCACCTAACAGCTGCATGTCCAACACCATGGCATAAAGTTTGGCAAATGTATCCTTAATCATAAAGGTCATTTAGTTGCCAAGGATAAAGAGATGCCCAAATTTATGAAAAGGGTGAATGATGTATTGAAACCAAACCAAGACTAAGGAAAACTTGAACACACCACCTCATTAAAAAGTGTGGCAAGAGGAAAAGAAAGAGAATCCACTAAATATTTGATGAATCCAGCTTGGAGACCTTTGCAATCAATTGCTTTGCTAATGCACAGCTTCAAAATAGCACTCTTGACAAAAAAAGTAGAGAAGACAACAGTGATATCAAAAATAGCAGTTCTTCTCGAGAGAAGAGTATGTCAAAAGATATTGAGTGGTGGAGATCAGCAAGGAGTACAAGCCGTCTAGATGCAAGAAACACTCGTTACTTACATCGAAGATGATGATGATACTCCTTATGGAGGTGTAGTGTATGAAAAATGAAACTTACAGAAAGTATACCAACTTTCGAGGTCAATTCTTCACACATACATTAGGATGAATCGACAGTCCTAAGAACTGTTCAAATTATCCTTTTTATAATGTTGGAAATAGAAAATACAACAAAAACTAATCTATCACAAGGCTAAGTATCATATTATTACAAACAGGTGAAATAAAGTCTTCACAGAAAGATTACAAAGAAATTTCAATTAGAACAAAAAGTACTAGTTTTGATGATGATTCTATAAGTTGCAGAGAGTCTCGGCCTTAGGCATCAGCACCTAGCGTGAACATCCTCGAGATGTACTATCGTCCAGCACAGAGACGCTACCAAAAGTACAGATTACACAAAATAACATCCTACACACAGCAATAGAGAAGTCGAATTTGAACAGAACAAGAAATGCTAGAATATTAAAAATGATAGCTCCATTAATCTATTAAAAAGAAATCTAAATAAAGAGAAGTGTTCATAAATATAGAGCCAGATTTTCGCTTCTTCTCTTTTAATATAAAACCAGCACACACCCACAAGAAAAGAAATGTTTTTGTTTGGCTGTTTACGAGCTTGCCTCAGTCAAACCCCTATTTCGGTATTTCTACCTCCACGGCAACCAAGATTTTTGATATGTAAATTAAAAAGAGATGTGAAATATGCTCTGATAAAGATACGAATATATTGACAAGAAGATATTAACACCCACCCCATTTAAGTGCTAATATGAAAAGAAATGCAAAATGAAACTAAGAACAAAATCACCTTGAAGCTTCAAAGAACCCTCAATAGTGATTTGTTGCTTCAAGAGTATTGTCGAGAATGAAGAGTGATAGCATATGCTGTAAATACCTTGTTCTTTCAATGGTGAGTGATTTTATCGCTGCTTCAAAGAGTTTTCTTCAAAAAAAAGTTATCTATGAGAGTGAAAAAAATAGTGTAAATCTGATAGAGTGAAAAATCCAACTAACTAGCCATGCAAAGCGAGTCGAGTTGATTTTGTTCAACGCGACTGCATGCAAGGCTGTTATGTGCGAAAAAGCTGCGAGAATGTAATGCTCCAATAGCCACTAGAATCACATTTTTTTGCAAGACACTAGCATGCCGTGCAAATATCCGCACGAAATGCTTTTATCCGGAACAATTCAGACACAAAAGACCGGGAACAGCAGGAAATTAGCATAAATGCATAATTCAAGTGTAAATATTTTGAAATGAAACTATTTGTATCAAAAGGCTAAAGAGAAGAAATTATGTTGTGTGATATTGCAAGGTTATGCAATTTATGACACTACAGGAGGGTGAGTATGGAAGGTGATTATGGGCTACAGAAAGTTGAAGCCTTTGATGAAGGGATTTACACTCATTGTCATACCATCAATTTCTATGGCAAGATCAATGTTGGACGGGGATCTAGAGTAATGTGTAGTGGGGGACAGAGGCAATGTCCTAGAGGTTTTGATGTAAGAACTCATACATGGATTCAATGCTGGAGAGAGGGAGGGAATAGAACCGAAACATGAGAAGGGAGAGACAAAAAACATATTCAATGGTGTAATCATCATCAAAATGGATTGTGGAATGTCTAATGCTAGGGGTGAAGTGGAAGGAGAGGGGGAGAGGGGGGAGAACCAATACGGACAGTAAGCATTAAGACAGCATGGTCAACAAGGGGGAGCTAAGGAGAAAATAGGAAGCCAAACATGTGGGGGTGAGGGACCTACTAGTGAGAACAAAGTTGACAACAAGCACCATCACCATGGGAAAAGAAGTAAATCCACCAGAGTGGAAGCTCTAAGATTCAAAACTAGAGAAGGTGTCTCTCATAAGTTGTAGCTATAGAATTCCTATAAGTAGAGACTCTTTGTAAACCAAATTGCTCAAGATCCAACTCATGAAGACATAATAAATCATGTGTAAGGTCATGAATAGGCATCCAAAGGTCCCTTGTATGGGCATTAAAATCACCCAAAAGAATGATATCTCCAATAGTGGAATATTGGGGGATCTTAGGATACAAGTCAAGGTATGGTCCCCACCAACTTGAATGACAAATGGAGATGTGGCAGGAGGAAAGTAGCAAACAGCCATGAAGGCATAAAGTAAAGAGTCAATGAATTCATGGAAAACCATTAAAATGTCAAAAAAGGATGATTTCAAACATGACAAGCATGAAGGCAATATCATGACCATAAAAAGAACATAGCATTCAAATTTTGCTCATGGTGTTAAAAGTGAATGCTTGAGGAAAAAGAACAAAATGTGGCATGGAGCAAATGAAAAGGGTGTAAAAATATTTATATTAGAAATAACCTTTGTGGTCGCAGAGATTCCATGTATTTTGGCCGATTATTGTTAGGATTATATGTTCTATTCACCTTGCAAGTCCTATGTGTTTATTATTGTAATTATTCATGTAGACAACAAATAATATGCATTCTCCAAACTTCATGGAATGGGTACTTGGATGCCTACATGAGGAGGGAGGAATTATTTATTTGATATTATTCTCTTAGGAACTTAGAATATTGTTGCAAATAGGCATAGAATAGGAACTTACATTGAAAAGGTCAAACTTCAAAGATTGTGGAGCATCTTCCTCATTTAGTGAGTAAGGTATAATTAATGCTTCATGGGAGAGCACTTGGGTGTTACTATTGCCCATTATGGTGACTTGGGTCAAAGATGCTTGTATGTGGAGTGAAGACCACTCTGTGCAATGAGTCATGAGAATGATTACCATGGTTTTTTGGAACCATGTTTCGGCCCATGGTATTGTTTTATAGTGGTTTTTTGGGCCTTCTTAAGTCTATATTGAAGGCATGGCATGGAGGACATATTATGTAGGTTAGAAGTAAAGTTACTTTGTCTGAATGCTATCAAATAGAAAGGATAAGTTGATGTGTTGATTTACTCACATATGTGAGATTAATGCAGGCTTGTGCTCTCTTTGGTGGTGAGGTGTTTTACCTTAAAGGGTTTATCCCACTATATTGGTGTTCTTGTGGTTTGTTGATTTCTTATATGTTTTTTCTATGTCTCATTTCATTCCTATGATTTTATCACATGTATTAACTCGATTTGAACATTATTTGGTTAATGTTTCTATTGCAATCTTTACTCTATATTCAACATTTGGAATCAAAACAACTTGATTAGAGAGATGTCTTTCTTGGAGTGTTGTTGGTTTTTCGTGATTACAATGAAGCATTTGATTTGGTGATTTTCCAAATCCATATCTAATTAAGATCATGGAAAGTGCATCCCAATCAAAGATTGAGAAATTTAATGGCTTCGGTTTCAATTTGTGGAAACAAAAAATAGAAAATCTCTTGGAGAAATGGTATACTAGCAGACTCACGGATATTGTTGGCGTAACAACTAACACCTCTGGAGTGCAAGTTGGTACGAACAGCTATGCACACTGTGTAATGAGTGCTCTTCAAATTAGGAGGGGAAGCTCCCTCATAGTGCTGAAATGCATGGAAAAGAAAAGTAAACTAAATCCTATCTTTTTGTTCTCAGCTGGAAGAGGCACAAGGTTAAGAAAAACCACAAACGTTGCAGCTAAGTATTTTCTAGTTTCGCAGATCACTAACTACAACTAAACTAAAGCTTTTAATCTATCCAATCTCCTCAAGTAAACAGAGCATGAGGAAATGGAGTAGGAATGTATTTACGATAAACTTCAGGTACAGATTCACAACGTGAAGGCAAGGTGGCACAACTATTTGCTTGGCTGGGAAGAAGTTTATTAGAAACAACAGATATACGATAAACCGGGTACAGATTCACAACATGAAGGCAAGGTACCACAACTATCTACTTGGCTGAATAGGTTTATTAACACACACATCAAACGATAAGCTTTAAGTACAGATCAGTAACATGAGGGCAAGGTGGCACAACGATTCACTCAGCTGAATAGGCTTATTAAGAACAAACAAAGAATAGCCAACTAGGACAGCAAATTGCATAGGCGAAACACGCATACAATCCACAATCAAACTAGCCACTATATTTAACTAAGATAAGCAATCACTATAATAATAACATGAAACCCGAGTGGCATAACAATTCATCATCATAGCAAAAACTCGTGAACAGATACAAAATCAGCAATATTAAAGGCAAGGTGGGCACAGCATATACTACTCTCATGCAAAAGTTAATTACAAATGAGCAAAAGCTCTTATTTATAGACATCAAAGGTGTAGGGAACCCTAAAATCACCTTGAGTCAACTACAGTCTTGCAAGCATGCAAGATTTATCGCCAAACCAATAGCGAGGAACCATAGTTAATCGGAAAGCATCGGCCAACCAAACATTCAATCTAAATGGACATGTGCAAGCATGCACGTCTTTATTGAAAGCAAGTTAACTAGAAAACTATCATCAGCTAACGAAAACCCTAAATGAAAACTCCAACTGTACAAAGATGTTTCCAAGACAGACATGCATGAGATGTGGAACAATGAGTTAACTTGGAAAGAAGCGCCGAAGAATCGTCAGGTTCTATGTCTATCCTCAAGTGATGGGACCCAGAGTTCACGGCTGTGATCTCGCGCAGCAATCACAGCAGTGATTAATCACCGTCTGGCACCGTGAGTACATTGCCGTAGTATTACTAAGTTCCTCTGGCCTCTTCACTATCCTCGCTCAAGCTCTCTACTTTTGATCGTCACAACACTGGCGACTGTAAGTTGATCTAACTTACAGCCAACGGAATCCCCATTGAAAATACTATGGATGAGTATCTGCAACTCGAACTGTACATCAGTAAGTTTGACATACTCACCACCCTCACGCTAATACTGGCATGGAACTTGAGACACAAAGGTTCTCACATAGCGAAGTGCACTAGTTACGTGCTCTCTGCTCTCAGCCAACTCTAAAGTCAGTATATCCTGTATTTTTGCCTTGAAGATCAACTATGTCCTCCAAGTAAAAATAGCCTCTTTGTCTTCTTCATTAGTGACTGAGTTGTAAGCCATCCTCAGGTGGGAGATCATAATTTCATCTTTGGGCTTCTCAATCACTAAGTCTCGCTCCTCATCCTGGATGCGTAGACGGAGTTCACAGGCGTTGTACCTCATCTAATATAGCTCTGCAAGTACAAAACAACCTCGAGTGATGAACTCCTCCCATTCAACCAAGCACTTCCTGTATACAACCAGCTGATTAAGTTGATTCTGCTCTACTGGTGGCTCTATCATCTATGGGAGTGAAGCGGTGACGTTTTCCATTCTATGCACAAGGTTAGAGATATACTGACGAAGTTGTTGGATTTCAGCCTCGAGGGCTGCCTTGTCTTCTCCGTCTTTCATCATTCTATCCATTGCGCTATCCATTGCAACCTGTAGGAGATCAACCTCTATTTGGCGAGTGCTTCTACCAAGGTTGACTCTGATTACTTCGAAGTCTTGAACTTCTACTTCATTCAGACTCTTATCCTCTGGAGGTGCAGCGGTCTCTATGATGATCTCCTTGTCAGCGTTCCTCTCTACATGAACCTGTTTCTTGATCCTCTTGTCTGGCGCATCTTGGTAGACATGATCAAAATCTGAATGATCAAGTACGTAAGATGGCTGCCTCCTCTTCCTACCCAGCTGATTCTCAAGCCAAGACAAGTCTCGACTAATCTCACTGGAAGGGTCTATGCTAGTCAAAAGAGGCTCTGACGAGTGTGAATGTGTAGAGGTATCACTACGAGGTGGCGAGTCTAAGTCCGTATCACGTGAATCGAACTGAGACTGCTAGGTAGGTGTTGGCAGCGTAAGTACAAACTCAGCCTTAGTGTGTGCTCAATTGTATCTTGCTGTCTACACACGATTTCAGAACAAGTGCTTCCCTTGAATTGTTGTTGTATGCTTTTGGTTTTCTTAGCGGGTTGTATTTTCTTTTGCTTCGGCCCAACGCAGATGGGCACATCTCAATCGTAGAGTGGCTCTATTCTTGGCATGACTACCCTCTTGGTCTTCTTGCTATCAAGGTAGAGTATTTTGTTCTAAATAACTTTACCCGATCTCTCCTCAACAGATGAATACTCTTTGGCGAACCAATCGACAGTAGGAAGTGGTTGTGTATCAACCTGTTCTTTGAAAAACTAAGGAAGTATATCCCCATCGTCATCTGACAATCCTCCCACATCTTCTAACATGAAGATAGAAATATGTGCGAGAGAGAACCTGCTATAGCTACATCGGCGAACCTCAAAGACATCGGCGAACCTCAAAGTCATCTTTGCAGTTGACCCAATAATCCTCCATTGTAGGCTTGTGGTAAGGGCAACCACCAAGGGGTGCTGAATAATGATCCCAAGGGTCATATGTGCGTGCATCAACAAGGTACTTGAGTTTGTATTTCTCCAACTCCTATCCTGCAGCCTTGGCATCAACTGCTATCTTGCACTAATATATTCCCATCTGGAATGGAAAGTTGGCAGCTGGTTTACGCTTGTGGCGCAAACGTAGGTGAACATCATATAATTGCCTCAAGAACTCCATGAAAACTGTTCTATCTGAAGGATAGCGAGGTAGCATGGCTGGATTTCCTGTAAATCCGTAAACACGGATGTAGGTTTATGTAGGGAACTAAATGAACCAATCCGCCCAATCAACCATTGCTGCTCTAGCAACCGCTGAGATACGAACATGCAACTCCCGGTCCAGGTTTCTCACAGTGTACATCAAAAAAGCCTCTTGCACACGCTTGAAGTGTCACTCAGCCTTTGTGAACTCAAGTTGGTCATAATATTGATAACCTTTCTGAACACTGAGAATACCCACTGTGTTCAAATCTCTAAACTGACCCTGATAAGCAGTCAAGTATACGAGATAGGAACACATGTGAAACTGGTGAGCAACTAGGAAACCGGTAATTTGCTTGTGTAGGACGTTGTTGATAAGAGAGGCACAGTCATAATGCTCTCGCCTGGAGATGATCTGTGCAATGATGTAGTACATCCAGGGCTAGAATTTGTTTGCATCTGCATGACCGGAAATGCGATTGAGAAGAGTGATCAAAATCACATACTCATCCTTGTATTCTCCGCAACCCACATTACTTGGCAATTTGTTTTTCTTTTGTTTCAACAACCTTTCTGCCATCTTGTTCTGACACACGTCCTTATCAGCATTGAATGCTCTTTCACACTGGTCCATGGTGATGACCAAACTGTTCGAAAGTTGAGGAATATCAAAACACCTTTCAATGTCCAGGGGCTTGAGATTGCAAATCACCCGTCCATCCGCTGATTGAATTTCACGAGTAGTAGAATTGTAATGTTTGACACAAGACATCACGAATTCTATGCAATGGACTGAAATTGGGAGTGAAGCCGCCTCTAGCAACCCGAAATCTCAAATGTTTTGGAGTATTGCATTGTTTATCTTAACCGGATCTAAGATAGCTTCTAAAAGCACCTTATGAAGATCCGTGTCAACCGTTCCGATGAAGTCATGAGTCAAGACTGATTTAGTCTTGAATTCGAGCTGTGTGTACTGCATTCTAAAAAACTCACCCGTTGACTGTGAACACGACTATATTCTGACAACTTTTCTGGAAAGCTAAAAATAACCCGCTGAGGCTAAAAATACCCTATCGAAGAGCAATTTTTGCCAAAAATTCTGAGATATGGGTTTTGTCCAGAAAAAGATTCTAAGACAACCCAGAATGTCAGAATTGTAAAAATTTGACTTTTACTCCACCATGCAAAGGAATTTCAGTTGAGAAAATCAAAGCTTCGAGAATCAATGCTCTGGTGTAAATTTTCCTAAAAAATTCTAACACGTGGGTTTTGTAGAGGAAGCTATGCTGAACCAACCCAGCTGATTTGTTTTGTCAAAAGTCATTGAATTCTCGAACATGCGAAAGAAATTAAGACGAGAAATGGAAGAATTTAAGATAGAAGATAGAAGTTTTTAATGCTTTGCTTTTGCTAAAATCGCCACCCTGTCTTGATGTTTGCTAATGAATTTGGACTTGTACCTGCAAAAGAATATTTTTGATGCCTTTGAAACTTGACTGCTGATGAAATTCACCCAACTAAGGAAGAGATTCGCCTTCTACTCAAGCTGTATGAAAGAAATAATGGACGCCATGTTGAATAAATAGAGAAAATCGTAGCATTATGGTGCCACTGCAAGCTTTAAACCCTGATTTAAAAAGAAGCCTTCTGATTGAACCCCTTCCAGTTCAACCGCCACTGACTCGAAGTCCCGAAAAATAAATAATATTAAAATATTTAGTTCTCCCTTTCTTGCAAATTTGCAATTTAACATCAAAAAGGGCGCCAATATTAGAATATTGAAGAAAATCGCCCATCAATGCTTGCATGCAAAAAAAACTGAAATTTAATATTATTTTAATAAGTTAACTGGAACTTTCACATCCTTAAATTCACTGATCTAAAAGTCCACCCACTTCCCAAAAGATTCCTAGCACAAGCAGTGTGAGATTTTTACCAATCTCCTACCTATAGCCTTCACCCAAAAGCATGCGACCGCTCGCTGAGCTCGATTAAGAGTTTGATTGATGTTGTGACTGAGCTGAGATATCCACCACGAAGCCTGCAGAACCAAGATGAAATGTCTATTGGGAGCTGCAACTACTAAAAAGCATGTCTGATGCCTCAAAAAATTAGTCGCCCTTGATTAAATTGATGCAAGGTCTTCAAACTTAGCCATTTCTCCATTTTGCCATTTGACGCTTCAAACTGTTGCTGCAGGTGAATGATGAGTCCTGCCAACTGGATGATAGATTCATCGCGTAACTAGAAGAATTACGCAACCAACGACTATATGTAAGGCATCAGAAAGATAAGATAGGAACCCCAAAAGCAAGGGCGCCCCTAGCTTGCAATAGTGCAATTACCATTTTGATAAAAGTGTAACTTTCATCTAAACACCATACTTTGACCCCTGACACTAGGAGCTGGAGTGATTCGATTCACGCGCCGTCGATCTCATCGTGTAGCTAGAAGCCTTGGGAAGAGATGTCTCTGGAGGTGACGAAGCGAGAAAACTGCTTCTAAGACCTCAAAAAGAAGGGCGCCTTTTTCAAGGGAGTGTGTAATTCCCACACAGCCATTTTTCTGGTTATCTGCATTCTCTAGTGACCTCCACTGACCCTTCATGTACAGGCGTTTGACAAATCCCAAGGGTTGATGGCTAGATTCATTGGATAGCTAGGAGGATTCCGCACAAGTCTTGTGAAGACATTGACTGCTAAAAACCTCATCTAGTAGCCTAGCACATGGGCGCCTCATCGGCAGTAGGAGGCAAGGTGTTGATATTTTTCATGAGGTTATTTTCATGTTTGTCCACCGCTTTTGGCGGTGCCTTTATAACCATTACCGCCACTCGCCGATGTTCATGATCTCGCCAATCTAATGCATCGCGGAAAGGATTGAATTGGAAAAGATCTCGAGATGAAACCCAACGTTCATACACTGGAGGTCAAATTCGGGCGCCTCAGCCTGGGGCACACAGGACGCCCGCCTATAGAGGTGTCAAGATTGGATATTTTCACATTGTCCACCTCCGTTGGTACGGTCGGAGAACTACTATCACTACCACCAAAGATGTCTCGATGATCTCGCATAACTACGTATCACGGCTAGACTAATTGGAAAAGATCTCCGAGATGGAAACCTAAATTCATACATATCTATAACACTAAGGCGCCCTAAGTAAAAGAAATTGACATGGCCTTCAGGATGTGTATCCTTCTTTCAGATTTTCGTCACTTCTTTTGACAACCGGAGTTCTGCAACTCAGATGATCTCGCTTGATAACTTGCCAGGAAGCTAACTAAATTTCGAAGAGATTGAATGTATTTGCAACCAAAAAGCACTGAATCTGAACCTCCAAAATTAAGGGCACCTCAGGGCTATAGGGGTGCAGATTTGCTTTCTGCTAGATATTTTCATCTATTTTCACACTCTATGAACACCATTCTGACTACTGAATTGACCTTATAAGGGTATTCCTCCGACGTGAAGTATCTCTTCAGCATCTTTCATTATAAAATGTCCTGCTTTGAGTTCCAAGCTCAAGCTTTGCACTCCCGGTACTAACCAACTACCGTTAACAACTGACATTACATTGACCAAAGTCCACACTTAACTTGACCAAAAATTGTATTTTGACATCATTTTAACAAGGTTTAGACTCTTTTAAGCAAAATTCCTTAATGAAGAAAAAAATTTGGTTTGGGTACAACAGATATTGACTTTATCTACATGGATAGGTACAATATAAGCAAGGAACATCATGGAACATCATGTTAATCCCTGAAGATCTTACACACAAGTACCTGTTCTTCTCTCACAATTTATCCTTGCATTTGCATGTCAGGTTCACTCATACAAAATGACAGATGGGTGAAGATAAATATAGCAAGAGAATCTAAATGAGCAAGCTAAAGAATTTAAAATAAAATGAATTGAATCAAATTCAGGCAATGTATCATAGAACCAATGGCTCGGTAAAAATAACTGAAGTTGATTAGATGAAATGTGCCACTAGTGTAAGACCTACCAGCAGTACAAAGATGGAAAGACATATCTACTTCCCAAAGTGCATGCAAGAGCAAGGCTCTATAATCTAAAGATTTTGTACAGATGGTGATTATTGACATAAACATTTTGAGTTTGATGATTAGCTAATTGTGTATGCACTGCTGGTTCAGAAATATAGTTATATTTTGAGTATCAGTAATGTAATGCTACAATGCAGGGAGCTGACAAAATGTTGTCTAATTTACCTGTACTTTGAAATTTGTACCACTCTATATATTTACAATGCTTTATTGGATGTCTATGCTCTTTTGTTAATAAAAGTACCAGCAACTTTTTAATAGTGAACACTGAAAGTTAAACAATTTTTGGAGCACTGCTCTTAAATACCTAAAAACAATTCTTTCCCTGAGTTTTTCTTTGAAGAGAAATAAAACCAATAAGCCTATGCAGGAGAAGCAATGCTAACAGAATCTTATATACAATAAAAAGAAAATAATAGCACATGATACAATACAACAAGAGAATTTATTGGAGGAAACCCTTTCATGAAAATACCCAGAAAAAATAGCACTCACTTACTGCACTAACTAGACCATTCACAATACAGTAAGTTACTTCTCATTTGTGCTTAACCCTAATCCATGCATGAATATTCATACACACATCAATATAGGCAATTACTAAGCAGCATTACAATACAATGGATGTGTAACTGTAAAACCATTGCCCAAGAAAACACCTATAAGGGCCCAAAAAAATTTCTCAGTGACTCCTGCTCCCTAACCCTAGCATGAGGAGCTGCTAACCCCCATACCCTCCAGCTGAGGTGCTGCCCCAGACTCCACTAATTGTGACGGATTGTACAATCTATAGGGGGTGTAAAGATGCGAAGTATACAAAACATATCCAACATTTTTCTCTTCATAGGACAATAATCAAATGATATTATACAGTAGTTGGATAGAAACATTATTCCTAGTTATGAAACTATTTCAGCATCAGATACAAACTAAAATTGAAAACTTACTTGAATCCAGTTGCACAGAACAAGAGGTTTTTTGGCCAAAACAGCATCCACAACATCATTTGTTATAGGATAAGAATCTTCAACAATAAGATGAGTACAATTTGGCCTCCATTTCTCTACTGAATATGCCCCTGAAATCGTGCAATCAACAGTAATCTAGGAAGTCAATAATAGCGAATGAAAAACCCTATACCCAGAGTTTGAATTTTGCAGTAATTCACATCCAATAAGCAATTGTGTGGAGTCTAGACACAAATCTGCACAAAATTTACACAAGCAAAGAACATATGCCAACATCTGTGCAGTCTTCTTGCTGTATAGTTAGAAAGATATCATGCAGACAATGCAAATGTACAGATTTGTTGCACGTGAATCAAATAAGAATGGGTAGTTTAACATAACAAACTGTTAAATTTACAACTACCGTCTTCAATGATGCAGAATCAGAACTATCCACCTATTGATGAGACAGTGTTATGTACACGATGTTTCAGGTCCAAGTCTTCTACAGCTGGAATACAGAATAAGAATGGAATAAAGCTCAACCTGTCAAGAGTTATTCAACATTAATTAAAACCAGTCTAAAGAGTTTTATTATACGGTTTCAGAAAATCTCTCAATGACCATCCAACCAACTGATGGAGTATAAAATGAAATCCATACCAAGAGGTGCTGACAAAATTTAAACAGTAGTAAATACAGGGCAAGTGCTCACCTAAATATTGTATTTGTTGTTCCAAACGTGATCAAGTCTCCACTGTTTAAAACTGTCTCCTTATTTGGTAAAGAAAACACTGGTTTTGAGCCAACTTCCTTGTTGACAAATGTGCCAAACTTTGAAACATCTTTTAGGCGAATTTCTGGGGGAGGAATATCTGTAAAACCCTGCAAGTCATTATAAGGAGAAGCTGGCTCAACTATGATCTCTGCATGTACTCGTGAGATTGTCTTGTCAGTCAAAATTGTTACTGCACAACCTAAAGAAGACAAGAAACAATGGAACCATGATAAGGAATACAGTAAGAGCCAGTGTAAGCCATAGAAGAAATGAATTTGAAATCTTGCCTTAGTAAAACCGTACAAGGAATTAGCCCCAGTCTAATTGTTTTGTCTTTTCTTCTGCTTTCTAGGAAATGCTTTCATTAAGATGTATTAACTAACTAAATACAGCCAAATACCAATGCATTACAGTAAAGTTGAACTAAGTAGATGTTATGGCCCAAGACAGACATGGAGTTAGCCACTTGCATTTTCAACTCACGTTAAGGTACCTCAATCCATCACCAAATATAGGAAATTAATTATGAAAAAAAAATCACCAAACACACAGCTAGATCTACAAAGCTAACCAGGACCTCAGGACTGGACACCAGAGTAAATATTGACATGAAACATATGGAAGCCAACTTAACCACAAAGAGCCAGAAACACAGACCTAACCACCAGGACCACTGGGTTAGCCATCAACGTGGGAGACAGTGATCAGTTTATGAACGTGGAAGCAAAAATGTCAAAGAGTGAGGAAAACCAAACCAAGGACGAAATAATTCCTTCGTTTCTGGAGTCAAAAATGTGTTAATAAATAGCTTTGAGTGGAAGCTATATAAGCACATTTACATTAGACCATCATTTGTGAATTTCTTCTATTTTGGTCAACAACAAAGCCAGTTTCTGAGAGAAATGAATCGCCATTTTGCTCTAGCTTCTATTGCTTGTAGAAATTTTTAATATCTATTTGTAATTAAGACATGTTAGAATCTTTACTGTTTTATTTTATATTTGTATCATTGACATTCTCACTGACCAGTTTTTCCTTTTATTTTAATTTTGACATAACTAATGATTTTTATGTCGTCCCCAAAATTGTAATACTAAATATGAGATGTTGAAATACAAATAACAAGATCAAATAAATATCAAAGTACAAATATAAGTAATTACCATATTATAATTATAATTATCAGGATAATATTATAATTACAAATATAATCTAAAAGTATCACTTTAATTATAATTATCATTAATAATATTAAATTAAAATCATATTATAAATATCATTAATAAATTATAATGTTACTTTGATAATATATGTTTATTCTGATTATAATCATATTATTAAATAAATGAATGAATGACTAAACTAGCAGCAACTCTTATTATCAGCGATCACTAAAAGCTAAAAAGCAGAGTTATAGAAGGAAACAATGCAGTCAAAAGGCATTGGTCAAACCTAATGATGCAGCGATTACTATACCCTAATAAACAGCGATTAGTTTAAGTAGATTAACATGACCCTAATGCAGCGCACAGAATTAGTATTAAACAAAGTTTGAGTGAAGAGTCAACGGACATTTTTTAAAAAGATATACCCTTTCATCTTGAAATAAAGATATAAAAGGAGATTCATCTCAAAGAGGGGAGGCATCAAATGGAAGAAAAGGAGGAATATATGGTGGTAAAAGGAATCATTTAATAAAAGATACTCTCCAAAATCTGATCACCGTGCCTGGAAGAGAGGCTTCTGCAGATCAGATAAGATTCAGGTAAGTATTTTATAAACTCATATAATAAGAATACAGATAAGTAATTCTGTATTTAAAAGATCAACTTATGAATTAAGGATTTAAATATGATAAAGTAATATTATAAGTATATATATATAGATAGATATGTTGATATATAAAATATATATATATATAAGAAACTATGATAAATTGACAAATAGAAACAATGATGTATATATATTTCTATAAGATATATATAGATATTATTTATGATTGTCCAATAACGGTTATATATATATGCATTATTCTCGATTATGCAATATTGATGCTTGCAGCAATTATTGAACCTTATAAGTAAGCATGGTTCTTTAATATGAAAATGAATAATAGATTTTTATTTGCTTGATCTACACTAACGATATTGTCCGAGTGACAAGAATAGATCGATCAAAGGAGAGAAAGATACAGGTCAGCAATACAAAGGAAACCACTACACTCCAGCACAGCAGAAACATTGTCATCAAACGCACATATATAGTATTGTTTTACTTATGTATACACAGTGCTTGTGGATAATAAGATATTTTAGTATATGATCTTGTGATTGAATATGTGATATGCTAGATTGTTTGAAAACCTGCTCGGGAGGAAGGGCCTGAGAAAGTGGTAAATGCCTAGAAACCCCACTTAAGATCCGCCCAGTCCAAAGGCAGGGATGGGCCATGGAGGGGTGGAGGTCCCACTCAAGTCCGCCCGGACCAAAGAAGGAAAGGGCCATGGAGGGGTGGCCCACTCAAGTCCGCCCAGACCAAGGAAGGGAAGGGCCATGGAGGGGTGGTAGGCCTAGACCACTATAAGCTCCGCTGGCTTCCTCCAGTAGGAGGAGTGTTACTCCTCTTGGCTCATAATAGTTGCAATTATGATCAATCTACAAATATGATGCCATGATGCTAATGCTAACAAACATATGCGTGCATGTCGGAATGTTGTTCATAGATTGAATGCAGGTTTTGCAATTCCAGATTACATCATCAAGGATATTCAGTTGATAAGGTGAAAACCCTAACCCTGGTTTGTGGAAATTGTGACCCATAGGCAAAGTCTAGGGCAAACTAGGACAAGGGACATTACATTTTAATAGAAGCTTCAGATTCTGGTCCTTTCCACAATAATGTTTGCATTCCTAACAAGGCATCACTGAGATGAATAACCATAAACCATCAAGCCTTGATTCAAAACTAAGCCTCTTGTTTTGGAAGACATGCATGGTCATTTCTTGAAATGGATTTGATAGAGAACAGTGAGCTTACAGTATGCATACAAACATACATAGATGTCTACGTGAGAGCACATATAATGCAGCCAATCACTGTTGGAATGTTAATGTTGCATTGTGTGGATTTATCCCAAATGAGGTACTAATAATGTAATTAGTTCATAGTAAGTATGGATTTATCCAATATGTGTTGTACCTCATACGTCACTGGTCAAGTGACACTATATCAAAGAGGAAGTTATCCAATGTAATCATCAAGTTGTCATTTGGTCAATGAAGTAAAGGGTACACAATGTACCCATTTTAAATTACTTGTTTGTCTTCTATCTTGCATCCAATCCTTTGACAACATAATCTTGTGCTTGTGTGTTATGTGTTTTTTTACAATGATATCAGATGTACAGGCTCATGCATGCAGGTGGAGTCCATGTTTGCTAGGTACAGCAATACTCCAAGAGTTCTATTTCTTAGCCATTATGCATGTGTTGAGGTGTTTGGCATTGTTTTGATCAATGGTTTAGTCCATTATGCTCCTCATGTGCAAGATTATCGTTGTGTTTGGCGGCATTTCAGATCTGTGGTTTCCTGATCTGTAAAGGTCAGACTAGGATTTGTTTTGTTTGGCATCATAATCTTTTTGTTGTCGGCATGTTTGGAGTGCTGCTCATATGGCTGTGCCTGACCATACAGATTGCACCCAGCCGTAGAGAACAGTCATACTATGGCATGTTGCAGGGCAGATTTGGTTGTCGAATGCTTTGCAAAAGTATGGCATGTGTGTTTAAAGACACAATTTACCCCTTGTTTGAGCACAAAAGAAACAGCATTCTGTTTATAGCACAGTGTGTGTATAGGTGTTGGGCCTACAAGTGGCAGTAAGCAGTGCACTATAAAAAAACAACAGCAGCATTGGACTATTATGTGTGGACCATGCAAGCTGTGTGGAGTGCAACCAGCACACACAGTGTTTTGTGCATGCAGTGAGCGCACCTCAGTGCTGAGGCTGAGGTATAAGTTGCACCTTGAGGTTGCTTGCTGATAGTATGCCAGTAGTGCAAGCAGCAGCACAGAGAACTTTCATGCGCATGGCATTCTTGTGGCACCATCAAAGAAGGGCATAGGCAAGGAGACGCAAGTGCTCACCAGTGTTTGTGTGGCCTTTACAGAGGATTGGTTGCAATAAAAGAGCACAGCGCCATTCAAATACAATCCAAAATAACAATCTACAGTTTTGTGTATGATAATGAGTCGTTTTAGCGCCATCACCATACAACAATGTAGCAGGAAGGCATGTTGGCAAAGAAAGGTGTTGAGGGTGAAGGATGCAGGGTTGCAATTTGCACAAGCCATGGGAAGTCTTGCATAATACTTTTTTCAAACAAAACTTTAAAACAAAAAGGCCCATGACACTTCCAAATCTACTTTAAAGCATAAATCAACATGAAAGCATTAATCCATTAAGCTTTTCCTTTTCACACGCTTTTTAATTAGATCTTTTACTTGAAGTTGCTTTTTTAAAGTTAAGCCCCCTCCATGCTCTAGCACAAATTGACGTGGGGAATGGTTTTGATCATATTGTGCTAAGTGCTCCAAATTTAGTCTTTGGATGTATAGGGATGAGATTAACCTTTAAGCATTCGATCACATTAACTTAAGTTGACCAAGCGAACCCAATTTGCAAACAAAACCTCCAAAGGACATATGCTTGGCATACAAAGGGATATTTTCGAGCCTTTTTTTGAAATTGCATATTTGTCCAAGATCTATGTAGTGGTGTAATCATATTTCAATTTCAAAGCCTCCAACTTCGGATTTTTCAATTTTTTTTACCATAGTTTTACTATTTGGCAAGTCATCAAATTTTTTTGTCGTGTTGTCAATTTTCAACTTAGTACTCATCAAGTCTGTGGGATTTAATTGGCCCCTATTAAAAATATCTAGATGCAAAAAAAATGCAATTCACACTTAAAACATATTTTTTTCCTTTATAAAATTATGAAAATGGCATGCACCATGAAGCTCTATGTGGTCTCAAAAGCCTTCATTTGGGCTTGTGGCAAGGACTCCACACCTTGATCCCACCCTATACCACAACAAGGAACACACCAAGGGTGCTTTCCCTTGACCCCGTTAAGGGCACTACCCCAAAACCCCCACCAAACTCATTTGATATATTTTGTAACTATAATTTATATAAGATTTATATTTTTTTAATAAGTATTTTTTAAGTTGCCAAATTTTGCTAAGTCAAAACAAATTTGGCCTAGCAAGTCTGAGTATGTGAAGTTGTGAACTATGGTTTTTACTAAGGTACCTTTCTTGCTCTCGAGGTGTTATTTTGCAAATTCTTTCAATTATTTGATGTACTTAGTTTTGCTTTGTTAGCATGTGTTATTCTTGCTAAGATCTAAAAGTAAAACCTACAAAACACAAAACAAACATTCTACTCCTCTCTTTCATTTTTCAACAATCCAACAATAAGCCATAAATCTGGTGCAAGGGGGGTCCTTGTGTCAATGTTGAGACCAAGCCTCCAAATTCTCATGTACCTTTATGGTATATAGAGCCTCTAAACTACCTTTTGTGAGGAGGTACACCATTAGAGAGACCCCAAACCTTTTCATACCATATCTTTCACTACCACTCTATTCTCCCATATAATTTTGGTCTCTCATACCAATCACCTTCCACATATCAACGAGTATAGCAATAGGTTTGGTATTTTAAGAGGATTACTCTCCCATACCATCAATCTTCCACATATTGACTAGTATATAGGCAGATTTGGTAGATTGGGAAGTTAAGTATACTGGAATGCAAGAGTGATATGGTTGGAGCAATAAGGTTTTCTTTTGGGAGTGAAAAGGGAAAACATTGAAAATATATCACACTTTGTATATAGCATGTTATGTACTTAGGGATATGATATTATAATGTCTACAACATCCCCTAAGTTAGTTATATTGGGTAGTGAATTTATATTAGGTAATTAGAAGGCCTAGAAGTGTTTAGTGGTTTACCCCTCCATTATGTTATTAGGAGTTATATATAAAAAAGTTGAATATCGTTGTAAAGACATGTGAAGAGTATATGTATTTGGGATCTCTTGGAGACATAGCATGGAGTAGTTTCCTCCATAATAAGTACGGTATGGTGTTACCCTAACCATAGAGTTTGTTCTATTTCTACGTATATTGGCTATTAAGGCATCTTGGCCCACAAACATCTCTTGTGTGGTGTGTGATCTATCTTCTACATTGTGTTATTTCCATTATTATATTTGTGGTTCTTATCAAGTGGTCTCAAAGATGCGATTTGGACAAAGGTGAGGACAAAACCCTTTTTTTTTTTAAGATTCACCTATATCTTCCAAACGGCTAAAAACTTTTCTTTAATTTTTTTACTGGAGTTGGAGCATTAGATAAGGAAGCTACAATCCAAAATCTAGCTTTTGATCATCAATATTGAGTGAGTTATTGTAAGTTTATGTTTTTTCACAAATTTGCTCTCTAGGCTACAAATCATGGAATTTTTCTTTTTTTTTTTTTACATTTCTAGAAAGCTACTCAAAATTCATAGGGGTATGTTATTTGTAATTTTGGGTTTGAGGCCAACAATATCATTAATTGATTTGGCCAAAGTTGGGTCAACAACATGAATAGAAAGGGAATCTATCGAAAGATTTTTTCTTCGAAACCTAGTTCAATGGAGTGTCTCTATTTTGATGGGAGTGAAGATGCATTGGAACGGTGACTTCCGTTCAAAAGGACTTATTATCAATACCGATTTTCAGACTTTTACATTTCAGAATTACATTAGGTGTAGCTAAAATATGATTTGATCCAATGTATCTTAATAAATATTCTTTCAAAGTTTTTTTAGATAGATGGGCACCAAAAGAAATAATAGTTGATAAAGATGAGAAAGTAAAAAATTAAGGATGAAGAAAGAGAAGAAGATGAAGAAAGAGAAAAGGATGATGAAGAGAAGATAAAGGATAAAATTTCATGCATTTTAGCTCGAAGGAAGGAAGATCAATCCTTAAATTGTTGAAATATTTTGTCATTGATGTCAAAGAGTTTGAAGTGGTTGAGCTAGCCTTTGCTCAGATCTTCAACATAAATCAAATGATTGATTACATGTCAGCTGCTTGCTTACTTTACCTGTTGATGTGGCATGGGCTCTGCCACCAAACTCTTATGGTTTCAGACTCTTTATTTTATCATCTTTATTCTTTCTTGGCGGCTTGTTTAATTCAATTACCTCTGACAGATGGCAGCTCCCTTTTCTTGTGCGTCCGTTTTGATTCTCCCTTGTCGATTCTATTACTAGCAACGGCTCCTTCATTGGTGTTGACTTCAGTTTTACTTTTTTTATGAGGCAGCTTGTGTATTTGGATGACTACAAATATTAACGTCTAAAATATTCCTAACAAAATTGAGGTGGGCGGCTCATGAATTCGTCGTCTTGCAGGGATGACTTAAGTCAAAAAAATGAGTGTGTAAATGGATTGCCTTCGTGGCATCTCAACATGGCTGACTTTCTTTGCATTTTTAAGATAAGTTCAAGCATGTGTATCTATGGGTACTGGTGAAGCAATTGAAGCTTTAGCGTTTAAGCTTATGGGAGAATATTGTGGCATTTAAGATTAATTGCAGACAACTCTCCTGAATATGCTCAGAAATCGGGTTATTAACGTGAAGTTAATCTTTAGCCGTGTGATGGTCTTTTATACAGTGGCATTTTTTTTGAGGTCGATATGTAGAGTGATGTTTTTCAAATGCTAATTTTTGCTTCCATTCATCATCGGCATGTGAATTATGTAACAGGTGCAACAAAGACTTAGATGTGATCATTCATGTGTTGCAAAACAAGGCGTTTCAAATACTACTAATATGGCAGGCATCAATGTTGACGTAGAGTAGGAGCGGAAAGGCATTTGCAACCTTATGCGTAGTGTGAATTCGCTTCAACATCTGTTGAAGAAGTTACAAAGGAAAAAGATGTAGTGTCGACACAAGCTAGTTGTGAGAGTGAGAGCAAGCCATTGTCACATGGAGAAGCCTACATGTTTTAGATGCCTATGAATTATCCAAGGTATTCCAAGGCCTACTACGAATCCTTGCCCGAATGGCAGTTGGATATTCTGTTTCACGAGTATGATGGGAGTCGAGTATGGGAATTTTGAGTTTGTTGCCTTGTGCTTTCATTAGAAAGAGATTGACGCGCTCTATGGTATTTTTGCATTGTCTCTAAGTCAGGTTGTGTGGCGAGGTGTTGCGAAAGAGATTTCAAGTCTATGTATAGAGCAATAAAACCGTCGAAGAATGAGGAAGACGTGACTTTGTGAGAGGATGGGATCATTCTCTTTTGCTATTTCTACCATTTACTAGAGGCGCAAACTGCATAAGTTAGAGAATGTGAAAGTTTTAATGGATTTGCTTCCATTTTTTAATATGGGCTGTTTAATGTAATTGTTGTGAGAGATTTTTTTTTTTAGTCTTTGTATATGTGGAGTCAGAAGATTGAAGAGTGATTCAAAAAGGAAAAGGACGTGTCTTTACTTT
>VDFB02099635.1:0-17443 GCA_007258455.2 Sequoia sempervirens | reverse complement strand
ATATTATATTAAATATAATATATATATATTATATTATATTATATTATATATATATCATATTTAATATATATCTATAAATATCTAGAATTCCAATGTTTTTTTTAAAATAATAATTATTTATTATTTAAATATATAATTAATATATTTAATATATATGAGTTATATATATATAGTTATATATATTTTATATATATTGAAATATATTTTTATTATATTTTAAATAATGAAATAATGCAATATGGTTTATTTCAGAATATTTTAATATTAAAGTAAAAAGTTAAGTGTTAATTATATATAATATGTAGTATTATATATACGTCGAGTATACACAATTTATATATATGCTTTCTTTCTTTTTAAAATGATAATTGTGTATTATCATCAAGTTATTCTTGGCAATGTATATGGAGTTATTATCATTATGAGAATTTTGCATTATGATTTAATGATCAAGCGTAGATTACGGAAATAATTGCAATACATTAGATCACTCATGTAATTGTACCAGAATTGATTTTAATTAATTTGAGTAATGCACCAAGGCGTTGAGTGAATCGGATTTACGAAATCCTAAAGTAGTTTGCTTTATATTTCTTATGATGCTTCTTCTTGGTGTGGGACAATCTAGTCATTGTTATGTAAGTCTTCCAGATAGGACTTTATTTTATGTGGCTTGAGTTGTTATATTGATCAACCCTCAATACCCTGTAGTGTATGCACGTCCAAGAACCCGGGCTATCTTGGATGATAGGTCGACTACGTCTTGTTAGGATCATTATCCCTAGTTGAACTTGAGTACTTTGGGGTCGCATGTCCTTAATGTGGTTGTCTTAGAAGGGTTTCATATTGAGGGCTCAAGATGTACAAAGTGGTGCCGTGGAGATCTCAATGTAAGTTGTTAATTCAGTGAAAACTTAAACCAATCAATTAGCATAGGTGGTACCAACATTTAAAAAGATTAATTTAGCCTCGCTCATGGACGCAAGTGCTTGTATAGACTTGGGATGAGACGAGAAGGCCTGGAATGGCAAGATCGCTATCTTGACCCTTCGAAAGATAACTGATTCCGCATTGGTTCGCATGTGGGGCCGGGGGTCGTTAGAGGTTACCAGGATATCTCAAGATGGGGGTTAGGACCTAGGATGACTTGCCAGGATATCCCATGGGACATTGCGATGACACTTCTCTTAAGACAGCTTTATGTTTGTATTCGTGATGTGTTCATGTATTTAGAATTTGGAAGAATTGTTACCTTTATGTCATGTGATGTCATGTTCGTATCCTTTCCCAGTTGAGTCATGTTGTCTATGTATAGAGGTTGTTGGTCATGCCCTGAAATCCTTGTTACTATCTCCTAGCACGGGGGGTGAGCCATCAGGTATCACATGGTTGGGTGGAACGTGCACCATACTCCGTTGTGTTGGCATTTTATTATGTGGGCGAGACTTTCGTGTTGGAGAGCTCGTGGGATTCCAGTTGCTACCTTGGTTTCATTTATGCTAGTGCTTGTATTTTATTTACCCCTCACTTTCATCGAGGTGGAAATTGTAATAAACAATCATTTCATTGATTTACCTCATTCTGGGAATGAGAGATGTAATTGTAATAATATAAATTTTGTCCTTAGTAACCATGAAGGATCTCATTGTCTTAATGGAAATCTCATGTATGGAATGTATGTACTTTACTTAGATTAAGTGAATGTTGTTATGTTTCATTTCATGCATGTTGTTTTAAATTGCAAATTAGTTAATCTTTGTCTTGTGACCTTAGGTGATTGTTGGCTTTGTGTTGTTATCATGCATGTATTTGTTTTGTTTTAAAAAAAAAATTGTAGTGAAATTGTGGTAGTTTGCAACTTCCCCTAAGGTTGCGTGGCGGGGCATTACACATGGTATCAGAGCCTAGGTTTAAACACTGGGTACTCTGGGATTATGATGAGCCCATTAAGCTTTTAGGTGTGCAGATTTTATTTGTGTGTTGTGTTTAATGCCTTTTTGTGTCTGTATAGGATAATGCCTCCTAGGCGTGGAAGAGGAGGGGGTTGTAGACGTGGCCATTTAGGCGGTCGCATTGAGGAACATCAAGACCCACCTCCACATGTTCCACTTGTTTCTGACCATGAGGAGCAACAGGCTTCTCAAAATATTTAGGCAGATGGTAATCAGAATCCGGATCCACCCAGGATCGAAGATGCTCAGTTGCATCAGTTGTTAGAGGAGACCCTTTCCCGCCTTGGGCCTAGGCAGGAGGTGGAGCAAGTGGTGGTTAGAGAGAGAGAGATACCAGTTCACTATGATTCAGAGGTAGCAGCCCATATGAGGGATTTTCTTAGAGCATGACCACCCACTTTCGATGGATTAGGCAGTGGTTTGGAGGCAGAGACATGGCTCATTGACTTGACTAGGTTTTTTGCTATGCACCCATATGGGAGCAACACTCGAGCTAGGTGCGCTATCATGCAACTGAGGGGATTTTCCTCCACTTGGTGGAGATTAGAGGAGTAGAAGCTCCATCTGGACATTGGTACAGTTTCTTGGGAGTTGTTCCTAGAGCGGTTTCGGGCTAGGTTCCTTTCCGAGCATTGGAGGCAGCGTCGAGGGGATGAGTTCAACACCCTTCGATAGATTACTATGTCAGTAGAGATGTATGAGCGTCATTTCTACGAGCTCAAACAGTATGCAGGCATAGGTGATGAAGAGGGCATGTTGGTAAAACATTTTCTCAGGGGCTTAAATGCCCGTATCAGTGGTGGAGTGCGGGTTTTTGAACCCAAGACCATGGAGGTGGCGGTCGACAAGGCCAGGCTCATTGAGGAGAACCTGGCGATGGCCTTAGGTGGTCATGTAGGAGTGCAGGTGGGAAGTGGTTCAGCAGCTAGGACTAGTGTTTGAGGGGGTCAGCCTTAGGGAGGTGCACCTTCTAGAGCTCAGCAGGTTCTGTCTCAGGGTGGTCAGCAGCAGCAACAGGGTTCCCAGGGGAAACGGAAGGGTTTCCAGTAGAGGCAGGGGGACAGGAGTTGGAGGCACATGAGATGCTTCAACTCTGAGTAGCCAGTGCAGAGTTCTCATTCTTCTTTCAGGGGTAGTGCGTAGCAGTCTAGCGCACCACCTACAAGCAGGGGCTTTGGTAAAGGCACTGGATGTTTTGCATGTGGCCAACAGGGTCACATAGCGAGGATGTGTCCCAATAAGGGCGCATCGGGTTATTCTCAGAGGCCAGCAGCGTTAGAGCCGACTGTAGGAGATGCAAGCCGTGGGCATCGAGTATTCGCAGCGGTTGACAACCGCCAGGTAGAGCACCAGGGTACAGTGGTTGAGGCCTATGGTATGTTGGGGGGTAACCCCGTTTCTATTCTATTTGATTCTGGAGCATCTGATTCCTTTGTTTCTTCATCAGTCGTGGCGCGATGTAGACTGGATGCGGTAAAGCAAGTCGATAGGTGGCAGGTAGAGTTAGCTTCAGGTGCAAAAGTTGCATCCCTTTCCCTTGTGCGGGAGTGTAGATTATAGGTTGGACCTCTCCTGACTACCTTGGACCTTCGTGTTATTCCATTGGGTTCTTATGACATTGTCATAGGAATGGATTGGCTAGAGGCTCATAGTGCAGTCATTGATTGTCGACGTAAGTCGATTAGATGCATTGGGACATCTGGTAGAGAGATAGAGGTAGTGGGGGTTCAGAGGCTGATCTCCTTGAGGATCATCTCAGCTATGCAGTTGAGAAGGTGTATGCGGCAGGGTTGCCAATTGTTCACTTTTACAGTGGATGATTTGGATCTAGAAGGCGGAGAAGAGAAGGTTTCTCTTGATAGTCACCCCATCCTTCGGGAGTTTTGTGTTGTCTTTCCAGATGAGATTCCAGGGATGCCTCCTTAGAGGGACATTGACTTCAACATAGACTTGGTACCTGGATCAGAGCCCATTTCGTGAGCTCCCTATCGTATGACTACCGAGGAGCTGAAAGAGCTTCGGTTGTAGCTTGAAGAATTGCTAGAGAAGGGTTTTATTCACCCTAGTGTTTCTCCATGGGGAGCACCTCTCATCTTCGTAAAGAAGGACAGTTCACTTCGGTTATGTATTGATTACCGACAGTTGAACAAAGTGACCATCAGAAATCGGTATCCTCTTCCTAGGATTGACGATCTATTCGATCAGATCAAGGGTGCTACCATCTTTTTGAAGATTGATCTCAAGTCAGGATATCATCAGCTTCAAATTTTTGAGTCAGATATTCATAAGACCGCATTCCAAACGCGGTATGGTCACTATGAGTTCATGGTTGTGCCATTTGGTTTAACGAATGCACCCTTTGTGTTCATGAGTCTTATGAATGGGGTATTTCATTCATACCTTGATAGGTTTGTTCTTGTGTTCCTAGATGATATTTTGGTATATTCTAGAACAATGGAGGAACATGAGGAGCACTTGCGACAGGTATTGCAGTGTTTGCGAGATAATCAGCTGTATGCTAACTTGTCGAATTGTGAATTCTTTAGGACTGAGGTTCAATACCTTGGTCATGTGATCTCTGGAGAGGGTATTTCAGTGGATCCTGCAAAGATCCAAGTGATCTTAGATTGGCCTGCGCCCACGAATGTGGCTGAGATACGTAGCTTCATGGGGCTAGCAGGTTATTACAGGTGCTTTGTGTAGGACTTTTCGAGGCTAGGGCATCCTATCACCTCACTTCAGAGGAAAGGAAAGAGGTTTGAGTGGTCTGAGAAGTGTGAGACTTCCTTTCAGTGTCTTAAGGGGAAGTTGACCAGTGCACCTATACTTGCGATATCGGATCCTATTGAGGACTTTGTAGTTTGTACGGATGCGTCCTTGGAGGGATTAGGTGCAGTATTGATGCAGGAGGGTCGCATCATTGCATATGAGTCATGAAAGCTAAAGGATCATGAGCTAAACTATCCTACCCACGATCTTGAGTTGGCAGCAGTGGTTCATGCATTGACAAGATGAAGGCACTTTCTTCTTGGGCATAGGTTTGAGCTGCATAATGATCATAGGAGCCTTTAGTACATCTTCACGCAGCCTAACCTTAATGCTAGGTAAAGGTGATGGATGGAGTTTCTCTATGAGTATGACTTCGAGGTGAAGTATATCCAAGGGAAGGAGAATGTGGTTGCAGATGCCCTCAGTAGGCGAAGGCATGAGATATCTGAGTTGACTCTTATTGTTGATTTGCGGAGTTGGATTCTTTCTGCCCTCCCAGCCAATAGTTGGTATCAGGATGTTAGATCGGTAATAGAGGTAGGAAGGCCCCTTGAGGGTAGATATTCAAGATACTCCCTAGATGTTGACGAGGTATTGAGACACACGAGACGCATATACGTTCCCCCATCATGTGAAATTCGTGCTTTGGTCATGACTGAAGCACATCGTGCACCTTATTCAGCCCATCCAGGGGTGAAGAAGATGTATGTAGATTTGCGTCAATTATATTTTTGGCCAGGGATGAAGTGAGATATTGCGGATTTTGTGTCGAGATGTCTTGAGTGTCAGCGGGTAAAGGCTGAACACCAGCATCCAGCAGGGCTTTTGCAGTCGTATTTAGTACCAGAATGGAAATGGGATATAATCTCATTGGATTTCATTGTTGGTTTACCCAACTCTTCGAGACGACATGATGCAATTATGGTAATAGTGGATAGGTTGACGAAGGTAGCACACTTCTCACCTATGCGGTCTTCCTATACTGCATCATCCATAGCTAGGGTGTTCATGGAGGATATAGTGAGGTTGCATGGTATTCCACATCAGATTATCTCTGACAGGGATCCAGTGTTCACCTCAGCTTTATGGATGTCATTACAGCATGCGATGGGAACACGGTTGAACTTCAGTTCAGCTTACCACCCAGAGACAGATGGACAGACTGAGAGGGTCAATCAGATCCTTGGAGACATGTTGCGTATGTATGTGATGGACCAACAGACACGATGGGAGGACTATCTCTATTTGGTAGAGTTTGCCTATAATAATGGCTTTCAGAGTTCTATTGGTATGGCTCCATTCTAGGCATTATATGGGCGGCCATGTCGTACTCCCTTGAGTTGGGATCGGCTAGAGGATAGAGTAACTTTGGGTCCTGAGATGTTGCATGATATGGAGCAACAGGTGGATAGGATTAGAGAGCACTTGGTGGCAGCGCAGGATAGGTAGAAGAAGTATGCGGATGCGCATAGAGTGGATCGTCAGTTTTTCGTAAGCGATAGAGTCTTCTTGCGTGTGCATCCAAAAAAGAGTCCAATCTATTATTGAAAGGGCTCTAAGTTGGCACCTCGCTTTGTTGGGCCCTTCGAGATTCTTGAGAAGATTGGTCCTGTTGCTTACCGTCTTGCTTTATCACCCAGTCTCTCGCGTGTGCACGATGTATTTCACGTATCAGTTCTTCGGCTGTACCATCCAGACATTTCTCATGTCCTTGATTGGAATGCTTTGAAGGTAGAGGATGGGCAACTGGCTTTGGAGCCCATGGCCATGGTGGAGCGCAGAACGCTCGCTCTTTGAGGGTGAGATATTGATTAGGTTAGGATCCAGTGGGATCCTAGGGATGACTCATCAACCACTTGGGAGGATGCAGCTAGGATGAGGGAACTTTATCACTATTTTTTCAAGGGCTTCAGGAGTAAGCATGACCCTAGGGGGGGAGGATGTAACACCCCTCCATTTTGTTCTTTTGATCGAACAGAGTTCGTTATGTATATTTTGCCTTGATAGCACGTTGGTGATAAACTTGGTTACTTTTGATCACTAATTATTAAGCGATGTAAACATTATGTTTTGATATGATGGTACTTTCATCAGATGATGTTATTATTTCAGGTTGTGGATTAAATTATCATGTATGTGAATTATTGATGCTTTATGCTTTGATTATACCATTGATGTTTAGAGGCGTCAGTTAGCGACATTGTATTGGTGAAGGGGATGGGATCACATCACTCGCACGCAAGTGCCCTGTGATTCCCTGACTTCCTCTTCACGGTGTGTTTTGATATTTATATATATATGTATGCATGTTCGACACTCGTGTTGTGTGTAGGATGCAGGTATAGGACATTGACTCCACCTAATTTCGCAGGTCTGAGCATGTCCCTTGTTCAACGAAAAATGATTGGGAGATAGTAGCTTGGGTTTCTGTGTCGTGACATCACCCTAGCCATAGTGGGTCATTGGGTTGTCAGTTGGGATAAGCTATTTGTCTTGTCATCTCGTCTCCCATTGCTTGCATGATTCAAATTTCCTAGTGAAATGGTGTTGCTTTATTTAATTTTACTGCCAAAATTCATAATAGAGTGTTTATTAATTTATTAGTTGATTTAATGCAATTGATGAATGATCTAACCGTGAATTAGATTTATGGAGGATTAATTAAATTAGTCCAATTGTGTTAGCATTATTAAATAATGAGACAAAAAAAAAATACATTAGAAGTTGTATTGCATTCCTCATGTAAGGAAATAAAATTAAAAATGATTTGTTTTAAATATAATAGTTGGATTCAATTTTGTGAAATAAAATGAATTTAGTTAGCATTGTGGGGTAAATGGAATTGGGTTTTTTTTTAAATGATTATTATGCATTTGAAAAGGGAAAACAAAGTTGTTTTATTAATTTCAAAAAATATATATATATATATCCAAAAATATCTAAATTTGCAATAACTTTTGGTGGGTGGCTAAATTAGGGGTTTGACATTTTTTTTTGGAGGCCATAAGGTAAATGCATTCTTTTTTTTGAATTATCTTTTTTGAAAATTTGGTAATTTGAGAGAGAGCAAGAGGAAACTTAAAAAAAATTGGAGAAAAATTGTTGAAGAAGGATTGGAAAAGCTTGGTGGAGGAGAAATTTGAAGGAGCACAACCTCAATTGAAGGACTTTAAAAAAACTTGGAGAAAACAAAAGGTTCCTTGTTTTTTTTTCCTTCTTCATGCAAATTTTATTTTAACCATTTTTGTTTGAAATGGCTCAAATCAGTTTTGGAAAATCAAACCTTGGATTTCAAAACCCATCATAGAATCACCATTCAAACTTGAAAATGAAGAGTTTTGCAAAAAATTTTAGAAAACAATATGAACCAGAAATTTTATTCAAACCATCATTGAGAAATTTGAAACAAATTGGATATTTCAAATGGGTTTTGTTGAAAACTTGTTTTGTTGAGAAATTTCTATTTCATTTGGGTGAAATTTTGGAATTATGGTGTTAAATTGTGATGCTTCTATGAGAATTCAATTTGTTTCTCAAATTCCCAATCTGGGTATTGAACAAGAATATTTTTAGAGTCATGTAGTATGACTATGTGTATATATATGCCTATATATATGCATATATATGTATATTATGGAGTGTATATACATATATATGCATATATATTGCATATATAATGTTGTAATGTTATTAAATTTTAGTCTGGTAAAATAAATTTTAATTTTTTTCCTGTTATGGGTCTCTATGTTTAAACCCAGAGTTCGCATTGTTTTTGAGCGGCGTTTTTAGGGGGGATGAAACCCCGGTGCGTGGGTGGCGCGGCTTCACTGGCCGCCGCTCCCGTGGAGGGAGGCACTGCCAGTGAAGGCAGCGTCACTGCCTTCCCTAGCAGCATCGCCCCCAGCGCAGGGAGGTTGCAGCTGCAAGGAGACCTGCGTCTCCCCTGCCACGGCTTCCTGGGCGGCGTGGGTGTTTGGGTTTATAAAACCCTATTTCATTCTTTTTTTTTTTTATATATCATTTCTTTATTTTATTTATATATATTATATTAAATATAATATAAATATATTATATTATATTATATATATATATCATATTTAATATATATCTATAAATATCCAAAATTCCATTATTTTTTTTAAATAATAATTATTTATTATTTAAATATATAATTAATATATTTAATATATATGAGTTATATATATATAATTTATATATATATATATTTTTTATATATATTGAAATATATTTTTATTATATTTTAAATAATGAAATAATGCAATATGGTTTATTTCGGAATATTTTAATATTAAAGTAAAAAGTTAAGTGTTAATTATATATATAATGCATAGTATTATATATACGTCGAGTATACGCAATTTATATATATGCTTTCTTTCTTTTTAAAATGATAATTGTGTATTATCATCAAGTTATTCTTGGCAATGTATATGGAGTTATTATCATTATGAGAATTTTGCATTATGATTTAATGATCAAGCGTAGATTATGGAAATAATTGCAATACATTAGATCACTCATGTAATTGTACCAGAATTGATTTTAATTAATTTGAGTAATGCACCAAGGCGTTGAGTGAATCGGATTTATGAAATCCTAAAGTAGTTTGCTTTATATTGCTTATGATGCTTCTTCTTGGTTTGGGACAATCTAGTCAGTGTTATGTAAGTCTTCCAGATAGGACTTTATTTTATGTGGCTTGAGTTGTTATATTGATCAATCCTGGTTTACCTTGGGTAGTGCATGCAATGTGTCTAGTTAAACCCAGTTATCTTGGACGGGATAGGTTGACTTCATGTCTTGTTTAGGGATTCATTATCCCTAGGTTGCACTTGAGTACTCTTTGGGGGTGGCATAGTTCCACGTGTTGTCTTAGAGAAGTGGTTTGCATTGAGGGCTGACACACAAAGTGGTGCCAGAAGATCTCAATGTAAGTTGGTTAATTCAGTGAAAACTTAAACCAATCAATTAGCATAGGTGGTACCAACATTTAAAAAGATTAATTTAGCCTCGCTCATGGACGCAAGTGCTTGTATAGACTTTAAATGAGACGAGAAGGCTTGGAATGGCAAGATCATTATCTTGTCCCTTTGAAAGATAATTGATTCCGCATTGGTTCGCATGTGGGGCCGGGGGTCGTTAGAGGTTACTAGGATATCCCGAGATGGGGGTCGGGACCTAGGAAGACTTGCCAGGATATCCCATGCGACATTGCGATGACACTTCTCTTAAGATAGCATTATGTTTGTATTCGTGATGTGTTCATGTATTTAGAATCTGGAAGCATTGTTACCTTTATGTCATGTGATGTCATGTTCGTATCCTTTCCCAGTTGAGTCATGTTGTCTATGTATAGAGGTTGTTGATCATGCCCTGAAATCCTTATTACTATGTTCTAGCACGGGGGGTGAGCCTTCAGGTATCACATGGTTGGGTGGAATGTGCACCATACTTCATTGTGTTGGAATTTTATAATGTGGACGAGACTTTCATGTTGGAGAGCTCGTGGGATTCCAGTTTCTACCTTGGTTTCATTTATGCGAGTGCTTGTATTTTATTTACCCCTCACATTCATCAAGGTGGAAATTGTAATAAACAATCATGTCATTGATTTACCTCATTCTGGGAATGAGAGATGTAATTGTAATAATATAACTTTTGTCCTTAGTAACCATGAAGGATCTCATGGTCTTAATGGAAATCTCATGTATGGAATGTATGTACTGTACTTAGATTAAGTGAATGTTGTTATGTTTCATTTCATGCATGTTGTTTTAAATTGCAAATTAGTTAATCTTTGTCTCGTGACCTTAGGGGATTGATGGCTTTGTGTTGTTATCATGCATGTATTTGTTTTGTTTTAAAAAAAAATTGTAGTGAAATTGTGGTAGTTTGCAATTTCCCTTAAGGTTGCCTTGCGGGGCATTACATAAGTTACACTGAGATATATCGAGGCATTTAAATTTTTAATTTAATATATCTATATTAAAGTTGAATGATGAAAAATTGAATGTCTCGATATATCTTGTCATAATATATACATCTTAAATTTAAGCTATATATGCTACTACTATTTACAAATTCTATTAAGCAATGCATGTAAATGGAATTGGTATCCTACCTCTTATTTGTATGTGAAATACAATACTTAACAATTAGTAAAATATTTATTAAGGATCCTAAAATTCCACACATGGCACAATACAGTAAATCTGACATCTATAGAAGTAATCTACTAAGGACTAAAAATCTGCCTGAGATTTTCAGTTTACTAAATCCTTCAACATATGAAACATATAGATGAAAAAATGATCAACAAAATCAATCAATATTATATAGCTGGAAATGATTCTCCTTGAGTTTCCAAGAAGCCTACATAGAAGCAACAAGGCGGTCTAAGGATATTATCAATCGGTTTTTCAAAATTTTGGCACATTTTGCTTATTTATGTACTCCTAAAATCCATTTTATCGACCCTTCAATCTACATTTTTGCACAATTGTTTAAATCTGCTTAGGGTAAGGAAAGAATTCAAATGAATACCGAAGCACTAGTCATGACCCAAGGTTGAGCAGATATCTGAAGAGAGATCGACTCCTATGTATGTAGGAGAGTGTTTATTAAATAAGGGAAACTTAAATAAATGATAAATTTGTGTCTCTTAAATGGATAACAACAAATTTCCAAATTTTGGATAAAGAATAACAAAGGCTTCTCTAATATATCGCATGCATTAATGTTTTATTCAAATAATTTCAAGAAATTGAAACATATTGATTTTGGACTGCATGCCACTAACCTTTTACAAAGTCCTCTCTTCCATTCTATGCATATCCCCTCCTTTGGACTGTAGGTAGTTGCTTCATGCATATTCTAACACTTTGCATATATGTTTAAATACCGACTGTCCTTTTGACTTGTAGCATCCTCTGCAAGTGAAACAAAATTGTCATAGACCTATGCTCACTACACTATGTAATGAAACCTTTCAACAAAACCTTGTTGGACCGTCTCATAAAATCCATTATGCTATCATCAAAAGTCATTATTCACTAACGAAGAACCTGCATAACCTTTGACTGTTATTTTGATAATCTTTGTGATTATCCCTTCACTTAATGAATACAGTGACTGTTGTTGCCAACATGTAGCCTCTATCTTTCCTATATTTTTTCCTTCAATCCAGCCTTCAAAGGTTAAAATTCTTTGTTGAATAAATCTTGAGAAATATCCTTCATCTCTGCACTGAAGATCAAGAGATCTCTCTGGAATGTCGAGGTCGACACAAGCGGTAACCATGAAAACATTAGAATCTACTGAATATGAACTACATGTCAAATTTATTTTGCTAAGTTTCAAAAAAGCTTGTTTATGATCAGGCTCTTCCTTCTTCTCATCCTTGTATTTCGAACAAGACGTATCAACTTTCATCAATGTTTGACAAAAATTGCTCCTCAGATTCCCCTTTCATATAGAATTGTTGAGACATTCCCTTCAAGGAAAACATTTGAACTTCGCGATGAATTGAATCCATGTATTCAGCTTTATCATGGTAAGTATCATCCACAAGAGAGCGTTCTCTTCAAAAATGATCATGAAGGAGATCCTGGTGAAAATAAATACCATGGAAACTCACGTTAGAAACCCAATTTCCTTAAAAAATTTGCTCAAACTTTACATGTGGTGTATCCTTCAACCAAGCCCGATCAAGTTGTTTCTCTTTCACATTCTCTACGTGGCCCTTTTATCCTTTTTCCATTTCTATGGCATGCAACATAGCCACCGTAAAACAACTTTTCATCTTTTTTAATTTCCTTTTCAATCATCTATTATACCAATAATCGAAAACTTGGCAAAACATTGATATCTCCTCTTAACCTAAATCCATCTGGTAATCTTTTGCTTGATCCTCTGAATAGAAGACATGCCATAGGCCTTTGTGTAGGCATCAGGCCTTTGAGAAAACTCTTTGAATGCCATTTTTTCATCTGCAGTAAAGGAACCTTGAATTCTTGAAATTTGGATCTGCATTTTGAGACAGTATATATGCAACCATACGCGTCTGCTCGAGTTAAGTAAAATACAAAAGAACATAACCATTACACAACGGGAAGTTGTGCATAGAAGTGAATTTTATCTGAGTTTCTAAACCTTCTCCACCAGCCCATTTTGTGCATATCCTCCATGCAATGTTTAATTTGATGGACGACTAGAGATATCCCATGTACAAGCACTATGAGAAAAAAATGCGTGACACCCGGTCATCTCTCTTAGCAAATAAAATTTTGACCAGACATTCTTAAAGCTTCGTGGCATCCACAACCTCTATGTCATGTCTTTGAAATCCTTGATGTGATCTGAATTGTGTTTGTACAATCTTCTTGTGTGTCATGTCTTCACTTGGTTGCTTTGACAGTAAAACATATTCTTGAGGATCTCTACTACGAGATTGACTATACATGGTGGGCACATACCCACAACTACTTTTCTTCTTATCCTACAATGTCACATATTTTCTGGAATTAGGTGGCTAGGGATAATAGTGAGCCTTTATGCCAAACTCTTAGAAAAACTCCGACATTCAACCAAACCCTACAAATTCTCAGGTAACGTGATTGAAATGCTCAAATCTTTTCGAAAGAAGACATTTTCAACTCTTCCCTTTGTGCACGTTTTTTCCTACTTGGCAAGGTCTCTTTCTTTACTGTTACACAGTCTTGCACCCCTTCAGAATATCATGCTCCATTTTTATCCTGCTTTGACCTACTTATTCCCTCACACCCATGTGCACACCACTATAAAGATGATGTTATAGAGAAAAGACATCATCACACTAGAAAACGTCTGAACCAACCCGGCATCTTGAGGAAGAAACAACAACTACAAGTAGCTCTCGAAGACCAATAACTTCCACCTCAGTTAAGCTGTCTGTTGTGTGATTCATCGAAAAAATAGGTTGCCACCTACTATTGTAACACAAAATGTTTGTCATGATGTAGGTTAGATAAGCCTATGGTTTACTTTTTTGTGTACTCAATTTACCAACATCAAGAAAGGAAATAGACCTAGAAAAATCATTTCCAAAATGATTCGGGACCTATTTCCCTCAAATGTAGATAGATCATACAAGGCTTTTATAACATCCTATCTACATTGGTTAGTAACTAAGTCCAGGAGTTTAACAATGGTAGATATTGTTCTAGAAGCTCTAATGCTAATTTTACCCTTTTTTCTCAACTACATAGAGAAAGCAATGTGGCTATAGCTGGTTCAAATCTCTTCAAGGCCCCAACCAACAACAGAAAACCAATGGAAAGAATTGTCTTGAAAGTGATTTTGGTTTGAAGATCACACATTGTCACAATCCTGTATGTTCAGCATACACTGTCCCCTCCTAGGAAAGGAATCTTCGATTAAAGACAGACTTTGAGAACAATGTCTTTGCAGATTTGTAGAAGGATAATTATTTCTGAATTGCATTTCAAGTATCAACCATGCCTTAGCCCCCACAATCATATAACCCTTGAAACCACGAAACACTTTAATTCGACTATCTCTTAACTGTCCTTTTTCCTGTAAATGACCATACTATAACAATTTTTCTCTTTAATCAATATAAGAAATCTAGTGAAGACTATTTTAAGCCAAAGGACCCTTCCTCTAAATTTACCCAAGAATTTTCTTATAATATCATAATTTATTAAAAATTTATCTATAATTCTAAAACATGCATACATAAAGTGTGAAATTTGAATATAACATACCTTCTTACTAAATCTATAGTTCATTCTATGATATAGGGTTATTTTTCCTTACTAGAAATATAGATTTCAAGTAGACAATCTCCTAGCCATAATGTATAGCTAGCTCTAGAATGTCTAGAATGAGGTCCATTATTAAGATTATGAAGTAAAAATGTAGTGTAATGAACGCATAGGAACAATTATAATTTGTTGGATTACAAATAAATAATGCATAAATAGTGTAATAAGATTATGAAGGAAAAATATTATCTTTAGTGTTGGTACCAAAGACTTTCTTGATTGATCTTTCACACCAACATCATGTATACAAAGAGCCACCATTGTCATGAAATATAATGCAGAAAAACTTAACATGCAATGCTTAAAATCGCTCCTTTCCATGCCTTTTCTCTCTCTCTCCAAAACCTCGAGTTTTCAGTCTTCTTCCCTTCTTGTGCAATTTCTTTCTTTCTCCTTTCTTGCTTTACCCTCTTCTACAAAATCCCTCTTCCTCACGCCATACTTTCCATTCCCTTTTCCACGTAGGCACAGAGGATGATGAAAAAAATCGAGTGCCGCCACATTTGCTTCAAGTTTCTAAAGCATTAACATACTGTCCATACCTTCATCCAACTTTTTCTCCTAATGTTTTTGATTGATATGTTATTTTATTTATTTATTTTACTATCCACCCAATGTCGATGTGAAAGGGTCTTCTTTTACAGGGATGTGACACAAACTTGTTAATTTGTGAATAAGGTGTGCTAGCCAAGTATTCAAACACACTGAATTTGCAAAACCATCTAAATTAAACAATCCTACTCAAATAAAATATCTTACTCTCATTTTGTAATGCCAAATGGTAAGAAAATTGGCAAATAACAATAGTATCAGTATAAGCATGCAATGTATAAATTTGAATAATCCAATGAAAGGTACGTGTGATTAACCATTAAACTTGAATTAGAACATGGATAGACTAAACATAAAAAGAATTGGTAAAATTATAAACAAAAACACATAACATTAGATGTAAGTGGAGAAAATCATAAACACAAACACATAACATCATACTTTTAAGTTATAATGTTTATTTTGAAGATTAAATACGAATCTACCATGGACATTAAGAAATATTTTTCTTGATTAGATGAAAAAGAGAGTTCAATATTGTAGCCCTAACATAGATAAATGGTGTATCTCTCTCTTCTTTTATCATTCTATGTTTTTAGTTCTCTTCTAATTATTAATAAATTTTATCATAATCTTACATCAATATTAGTCTCTAAATACAAAGTTATAGAAAGGAATTATGTCTACAACTTCATTAAAAAGATTATCATATACCATAATAATCTTCCATTTTCATTACTTGATAACATATAGTAGTTCTACTCCTTACTCTATACACCCCAACTATAATATTGATATAAATAATCATCTATATGTAATCTAAACTTCTTTATCAACTCTTATGAAAACAATTTTCTTGAATATGAGTCAATTCTTACTTTACTTAAATAGCTTTAATTGTGAAGACCTCCTTCAACAAAGTGTAAGCTATTCTTGCATTCATGTGTAAACTACCTCTAATCTCTTTTCCCCTACCGTGGTCATCATACCCTCCTTATACTTACTTTATTTTAATTTTTTGAGACATAACTCTTAGCATTGAAATAACTAATCAATTTATGGGCAATCAATCAATTTTTTTTTAAAAAATAAGAGCATGCTTACTATTACTAAACTTCTTTCTAAGTAAACTTCTTTGTAAGAAAAATTTAAATAATTAAATAATTTTAATGATTTGATTATTTTCTAAAGCCATATTCTTCTATTAATTAAATAAATTTCATTATTTAATTAATTCATCTATTTTTTTATATCTTCCCTTTGATTAAAATAAAGTAATATTTATTTAATTACGTTACTAATTTTCCTTTCTCTCTGTAATTAAATAAATTAATACTTATTTAATTATTTATTTTCCATTTTCCTTCTATAATTAAATATTTATTTTAATTATTTAATTATTTTCTTCTACAATGAAATAAAGCTTACTTATTTAATTATTTTCTATTTTTCTCTCCACTATTAAATAATTATTTTTATTATTTACTTTTTAATTAGATAATTGTTTCCAAATAATTTTAATTAAAAGTCAACTTTTCCCTCTTTGCTATAATTGAATAATTGCTTTTATTATTTAACTTTTCCCGATTCCTCCTAAATTAAATAATTTTATAATTATTTAATTTACTTCAGCAACCTCTTTTTTTGTTCTAATCTCCTCCCTTATCCCAGTTAGCCTCCACCTTTGATAAGGTTTTATTACCTTTCAATCTTCATCGTCCATCCTTAACTAGACCATATTTTTCCCTAACCCTATTTCCTTGCTTCTCCAAGCAATCTCGCCCATTGATCATCATCATTCTTCATCATTTAATCTTGGCCCTTCATTCCAATTTGGTTTTCTATAAAAGAGACCTATCCCTTTCATTTCAAGACTACAACCACTATCTTTGATACTTTCCTATATCGCGAACATTAGGCTTATTATTCTTGAATACTAAAAATCTGAGGGGAAGATAGCATATAAAGCAGAATGGAAAAGAGCTATGAAGGTATTCAACCATGGCATAGGAATTATGGTAATATTACTTTATTGTTTGTGTTTCTATGTTCATTTGTACTTCATTGTTGGATTAGTGTCATTATTTGAGTTTTAGGTAGTTGGTAGTTGATAGTGTTGATTCATTCTTTACACCTTGATTTTGGCTTTAGCAAAATTTACCACAAGCAATTCATTGTTCAAAAATTCACCCCCAACAATTCACCATGGAAAAATTCACCACCATCACAAATTCACCTTATGGAAAATTCACGACAAGCAATTCATGGCGGTGAATTTTCACAATTTTACCCTATTCTATATAAACAATAGAAAAAAATAAAGGG
>VDFB02099634.1:0-39016 GCA_007258455.2 Sequoia sempervirens | reverse complement strand
CATTCGCATTTTTGTTTTTGTTCCTTCTGTTTCTCCTCGCGTCTTTTCCTCCATTCGCGTTTTTCTTAACCTCACTCATTGTTTTGGATGCGTTTTTCTTTCCTCCATTTCCGTTTTCTTACCCTACGCATTCTTTTCCATTCTAACCCCACGCATTCTCTCTTTGACTCTTCCTCCGCGTTTTACCTTCGTGTGTTCCATTCTCCGCCTTGCTTTCCTTCCAACGCTAGTGATTGTCAATCACGTTGTTCACATCGCCTTCTCAATTTTTCTTTGTTACAAACTTTGAAAAGATCTATCACTTGGAAAGAAAGAAGTTCAGTTTTTGAATGCAAAAATGATAATAGTGCGAATTGCAACCCTATCCAAAGACAAACCAAATTATCCTCAAAAGCTTTCATGTTACAAATTGCATGTTGACAAGCACGAGCGCCCTCGCCATTCATTCCTACATCTACATTTCAAAATTGTCAAGAAAATGCAAAAGCGCTGAATTTTAGCGTTGTGACATCTTGAAAAAGTCAAAAAATTCCTAACACTGCAAGATGTAAGGGCGCTAAAATTTAGCGCCCTTGCATCAAAAGTCATTTTTCTGAGATGTAAGGGCGCTGAATTTTAGCGCCCTTACACTTTTTCTGAACTTTCTCCAATTCTTCCCAGATAAGCTTCATTTTTGACCAGTGCACTCATGAGCCTCTTTTTTCTGCCTTTGTGCATTGTTTTGCATGCCTCGTCATCCGCCTCACGCTTTCCCATCCTCGTGCTGATTTCGCGCTTTCCCATGTTTCCTAACAATTGATGTTTGTTCTGACTAAACGAATTGCAGTCTACTTTCAAAGATCGTCAAGTCAAGATTGATCAGGGTTCTAGTTCTTTTTGATGACTGCTACTAAGCCTCCTTCTTCTTCGAAAGCAAAAGGCAAGATGAAATACAAATATCAAGGCGTCTATCCACCAACTATGGTGCTTTCCAAAGTCGAAGAGATAAAAGATACATAAGTTGGTCATCAAGACTTGGTTGACTTCGCAAAGCTAACTGAGACGAAGCCTCTTCCTAATTCAATGAGAGCAATCGTACACAACAACCTCCATTTGGTGGCGATGTTTCCTACAGCTGCACACAATACCGAGTTTGTTCTTCAAGTTGCGTCTCATTATATTCGAGAAAGCAGAAGCGTGATCGACTCTTCCGGGCACGAGATTCTGAGACTCGACCCCGATTTCTTTGACATTGTTTTCAAGGTCCCTCATATGGAGAAATACATTGACATCTCTATATCAAAAGCACAGGAGATCTTTGATGCTGATCCCAATAAGGCTAAACAATTGATAAACACTCAATGGCTCAAGAAGCCTAGATCATCTATTTCTAGATGGCCGAAAGGACTCCTGAGAAGTGACTTCAAAGATGACGTCAAGGATATGATCACGTTTCTAAGCAGGGTGAAGGGCTTGCCGGAATCATCCACTTTTCACGATTGGATGTATGAATACATCAGGATCATAAGAAGGCAGAAGGTGCATATTGACTGGGGCAAACAAATCAGTGATGAGATACACGAGCAGTTGATCAATGCTCCTACTACATTGAAGTTCTACATGACTTCTTACCTGGTGTACGCGGCGGCTGTGATGAGACAATTCCCAGGTCTATCAACAAAAGAGAATCGGATGATGGTGCCCGCATATTTCATCGCCTGGAGCTAAAGCCATCATTTCGCACGGGTCATCGATGCTTTTGGCGCCTTACCTTCAACTTTGGATCCTGGTTAGCTAGAAGAGTATCCGATGAGGCTATAAGGTGGTGTTGCGGATGCATTTTCTCCACCCCAACGCTACTTACTTGAGAGTAGGTCGCCATAATCGGTTGTCCCTTTACATGTTACCACATACATTATCCTTTCGACAAGTGGGTTCTCATGGAAACATGCATGCTGATGTCGCTAAAGAATGAAGAAGCAACCACAAGCGTGGATTCAAGTTCCCACTGACCATCGGCCGATATACTATCCAAACTGCACAAAAAGCTAAGTCTGTTTATGCTGAAATGCAGATCATGACAATCAAGACCTACATGTATAGGTTTGATTTTGACTACCGAGATGTCAGAAAAAAGTTGCAAAAGGGTCACCAACACAGGTACCGTTTTGAAGACATCTGGGCAGATTGCAGAGATGAAGAAGCCATTCGTAAAATGGACTATTGCAGGTTGATTGTTCAACAAATCAGAGATCTTGGTATCGCTGACCTACCAGAGGATTTCGAAGATCCAGGTGATATCATGAATGCTGTCTATGATGAGCAAGGCATTGCTAAAAGGCCGTTGCCTGCAATACAATGGTCTAGGAAAGAGGTTACCAGCATGAGAGAAACGCTGAGGCCAATCCTAGCCAACATAGAAGAATGGTTACACAAACATGGTTATGCAATGAAAAGTTTCAGAACAGACTCAGAAGGAGAGGAATCCGAAGCAGAAGCTTGCCAACAGCAAGAACTCCGCGACAAAAACAAATCAGCGGCTGTTCCAACTTCTTTGCGAAGAGGCCCTAGGATCAAGTTCACTGTTGGTAAGAAAGATACCCAGGCTGTCCAAGAGACAGAAATCACAGAATCTCATCCATCTCGCTCTAAGGGTAAAAAGCCTATTATGGAGGAGATAGATTCCGATGAAGAAGAAACTTCAAGCGATCAATCCGCTGAAGATGAAGATTCAGCAAAAGCAGACTCTGATGTCGAAGAGGTTTCTGAAAGCGGGCAAGAGTCTGATGAAGATTCTGAAGAAGGATTTGAAGGTGACTTTGAAGGCGAACCAGAATCGGAGAGACAAGAGGGTGATCAACAGGAACCTGGGCATGATCAAGAAATAACTACTTCTCCTCCTGAGAATGTAGTTGAGGAAATTCCCAGAACATCATCGCCTGTGACTTCAAATGTTCCTCATACCCCTCCAGATTCAAGAACTCCTCCACCTCATGTTCCCTCGTCGCCTATTCCTACCACATGCATTCCTGCAGTCGAAATATCCCATATCCCTGCAGCATCAACCTAGCTTGATACTCCTTTAGTGACAAGCATCCATATGGTTGATATACTGTCAAGCCCTCCATTGTCCATTCCTAGCTTGTCTTCGCCAACGTATGATATCACTTCTGAAAATGAATTCAATCGTTTCATGAATGAGTCAATGCGTGATCAGCTCAATGTGTCAACTACAGGAGCAATGATGACAAATACTTCTCCAATTGTCGCGATACCAATGGTAAGTTCAGATGTGACAATAACTTCAGAAGTGACAATGGCGACCGAATTGATAGTAGATCCAGAAGTTCACACTTCTTTTCTTCCTCCTTGGCTAATATCTCAAGTGTCGAAGCGCCAAAAGCAAATGATTTCTCCAGAGGAGCTCGACCTCGAAGAGATAGTTCTTGCAAAAGCCAAAGGGAAGAAAAAGGAAAAGGTATACTCGAGGCTGAATGTTGATAAGTCTGGCCACAAGTATGCTGAAATTGGCATACCACTGAATCAAGAAGGTGATGTCAATATGGAGGACTACACAGTAACAAAGGTCCAGCTTGGCAAGTTTACCAACGAAAGTGCAAAAGCCGATGCGCAAGTCACTTTGGATATCTTGGCAGGAAGGCTGGATAAAGTAGAGCAAGCTCGTAACATGTACAAATAGAGGACAGAGCATTATGCCACTGTTGTAAAGAGACTTTCCGGTTCTCCAAGTAATGCACAACCGCTGACAGCGGTAAGTATTGATGACCCAGCTGTCAAGAAAGCTGAGAAATTCGCCTCCAAAGGCAGGGTGTTATATGATTTTGTTGAGAAGATCATCGAACACAGATCTCAGATAATTTTGGCTGCGGATGAGAAAACTACCATGTTGGCCAAGCTCACCACAAAGCTTGATAAAGAAAAGAGTGTACTTTCCCAGGAGCGCAGAGACATGGAAAAATGCCTGTTGTCATGGTCGGAAATGAAATAGGTAAAGCTTAGCAAATTGGTGGAGGTTGGGGTAATTCTCGACAAAGAAAAGTTCGTAGAGGTAAGAGAATCACTGAAACACAGAATTCAAGTGGTTCAATCTCTCACAGAAGATCTTCACCAAGTACAAGAAGATGTCGACGCATCGCACGCCCTGAAAAGGTATCAAAGAATCGGCTCGTCAACTTGAGGAGAAAATCGTATCTACCACGTAAATATCCTGCATCTTCAAGAAGCTTCATCATGAATTTGATTGACGCTCGATTTGCTTCATCAACATCATTTGTGATACAAGGCTCACATTGGACAACCTGAAGACGCATCTTGACCGATGCAAGAAGGTTCACTCATCTGCCATGAGATCGATCACGAGAATTCACACCATTGTGGATTACACCGTTGGTCCATATGAGAAGTTCGTGCAGGAGACTAGGAGGAAATTTGAAGACTTCCGCGCCCAATGCAAAGAAATGTGAAGCAACCTCATATTTCCAGTTGTTAGAGACATCGCATCCCATGCATCTTGTAAATATTTCGACATTTCAATGTCATTTGAAATTGTAATATACCCAAGTCCAAAGATGTAATATTTTCAAAACAAATTACACTTTGACCTGGTCAAAGTTAGGTGAGATCTCAAAACGCCACCTAACTTTTTCCTTCAATCTTCTTTGCTCATCCTCTATAATGAGGGATTTTACTGTAAAGGATCCTTAGTATTTTGCAACGGTCATTTTGAAGCAAATTTGGTGAAACTTCTTTATGCTCATGCTTTGGTGAATGAGATCCGATTAATAAAAGGAAAAGGATTGTGCTGCCCCCTTGCGCTGATCTCGGCTACTTTGTGAGTTGATCTTATTTGGTAGTGATTAATTTGAAGAATCATGACTGAAGTAGTTTATGTAAACTTTGTGTTACATTTATTATTTAGATTGTACTTGTAGGCTCGCTATCATTCAAGCGAAATGATCTACAAGACTTTGTGCTTGTAATCATTCATGCTCTTGCATGTTCTAGTTGAGTAATCTACAAGACTTTGTGCTTGTAATTATTCATACTCTTGGATACTCTTGTCGAAGGATCTACAAGACTTTGTGCTTGTAATCGTTCGTGCTATTTGATACTTTTGTTGGATGATCTACAAGAATTTGTGCTTGTAATCGTTCATGTTGTTTGAGGAATTGCTACGTCTAAGAAGACTTTGTGCTCCTAACGCGACAAACCAAGACGCCCACACGTATCCAACATTGATAAAGCTACGAAACGACTTTGTGCCTTCGTGAGCTTTCCCTTTTTACTTTATTTGTTTGTTATTAATCACTTCTGGTATCTCTACGCTTCGCTTTGACGAGATAGAGATATTGGTATTATTGCTAGTTGTTAGTTTAAGGTTATCAAGAATTGTGAACTTTCAACGGTGAAGCATTGTAAACATCTTCTCTGAAAAAAGAGAGAAGGATGAATGTAACACACCCCCCCCACTCCGTGAGTTTCGTGTACATTTTGCAATTATTTGTTTGATTTACTATCGCTTCTGTTAGCAGTAAGAAGGGCGCCTCCCCTTTCCGAGAGGAGAGATTCACATCTCACATAGCTGTGGCTGAAGTCCAAGTTGTGTAATCTATCGAAAAGCTGATTACATTATTTTCACCCAACACTTAGAAGAGAAAAAGGTGACAAAATCACCATGACTCACTTCATGATTACTGCATAAAAATGGCTTGCTAGCCATATAACATGACATGCAACAAAAAATAAAAAAACTAGAAATCTTAACTTCTTGCAAACTAAGAATGTCCAAACCTAGAAATATTTGTTGATTGTCTTGCATAAAATATTTTATTGGGAGGCCCATTGTACCTCAAACATTCTAGGAGATGAAATTTATTGATGAGGAGCAAGAGTCATGCCCTCACTATTGAGCTCATCAAGAGCTACATAACTATTCTATACAAAAATCTTCATCTAAATTGAAGTTGCTTATTCAAATGAAAGGTTGGCCATGTTTCTATTTATTTGGAACATGTTTTCCCTCTTTGAAATTCCTAGATGGTCTATGAGAACGTTGGCGAACCATTGAGTATGAGGAGGAAGGAGAGTGGTTAATGGTTTCTAATTGAGAACACAAAAGCTAGTTGCAACATTTTGGTGAGCTTTTTCCTAGTTGCCTCTCTAGATGACTCACCCTATAAGTGAACAACTTTACCTGGGTCTTAAGGTTTTAAGACATACCATCTTGAGCCTTTAGTGACTAGCCACCATTACTAGTTAGGTTTTTGAGTGGTGCACCACCATTGCTATTAAACTTGTATCATGCAAGTTTAAATAGATGACATCTTATGAGTGCCTTCTTTGGCCAATCCATAAGTCAGTTGACTCTGAATCCTTTGAGAGGTCATTTTGATGTAGACTAGCTTTTGAGGATGAGCTAAAAAAACTTATTAGGCTCAACATGTATGATGTTACTTAGTGAGGAGGCTATTTGGGTCAAAAAATTCCAACAAATCAAAGGCAACCTAAGAAACTCCACATAGACGAGGAAATAGATAGCTTTGTCATTAGCGATTGTAAATTCTCATGTCTAAGGTGAACCGACTAATAGAGACACACATATAAACTAGGGGCCATGTTTGAAAGTGACCTCTACATGGCTAGTTTCAACAAAATGGAAGAGAAAAATTATTTTATTAGGTTTTTCATGACATCAAGGCAAATCCAATGTGAAACCCAAGCCTTGGCCACCCACTCTATGAGCATGCTTTAAGAGGGAAATCCTCCCTACAAAATATCTTATTAAAGTGAAATTCTCTATCTACTGGCAAGTTCTATCAAATTGCGGGATACGAAAAATCATACCTAGAGATGTTTTATAAGACACATCTCATGGAACACCATAATACAAACTCCCTAGATTACTTTAACAAAGAAGCCATTGTCTTGTAGTGTCAAACTTTCAACTCCAACAACAACTATGTAATTTCATAAAATTGAAACCATTTATATAGCAAAAGAAATATCCACATGTACATACAAATTAATAGTCACTACAATAAATAAATAAACACCAATACTTACTTACATCATAAATGATGCTATGCAATCATTTTCAAACTTCATTTTCACTATGAAAATATTGCATATCTATTTCTTACGCCTCCTTGTTTAGTCAATTTCATTAGTGTCTTGGGAATCATATTCCTCAAAAAGACTTTTTCACACCTAGAAAGGGATGATGAAACCTATACAACTTAAATTGAAATGAACAAATAGCGTGGTCTATATGAACAATTCGTGAATTGATCACCCAAAGACAAAATGACTAATGAACAATCCATTTAAAGTGATTTTTTCTTATCAACCCAAATCGACTCACAACTATTAGAGACCATATCCTATTAAAGTAAAATTCTCTAGCTAGTGGCAAGTTCTATCAAACTCCGGAATGAGAAGAATCACATCTAGAGGTGTTTTATATGACATATCTTATGGAACACCATGGATACAAACTCTTTGGATTGCTTTAGTAAAGAAGCCATTAACTTGTACTATCAAGTCTTCAACTCCAACGGCTATGTAATTTCAGAAGATTGAAACCATTTATATAACAAAAGAATTATCCACATGTATACAAATTAATAGACACTACAATAAATAAATAAAACAATGTCAATACTTGCTTACATCATAAATGATACTATGCAATCATTTTCACTATGAAAATATTGTATATATGTTTCTTACGCCTCCTTGTTTAATCAATTTCATTAGTGTCTTGGGAATCATATTCCTCAAAGAGACTTTTTCACACCTAGAAAGGGAGGATAAAACCTACACAACTTAAATTGAAATGAACTAACACAATGGTCTATATGAACAAACAGTGAATTGATCAACAAAAGACAAAATGAGTAATGAACAATCCGTTTAAAGTGATCATTTTCTTATCAACCCAAACCGACTCACAGCTGTTAGCAAGATAAAAAGCACCGCAGCATCGTGCTTTCCAGAGAGGAAGTCCCACCACTTTGACTCTGCTCACCAAAACAATAAAATAAAATGGAGTGTGTTTTGCCGGCTCGTGATATAGCTATTTCTTCACCCAAGTTTGGATGCCAACCGAACGAACAAATATGTTCAGGCTACGCTATACGTACTCATCATGGCCTGAATAATTAAGCAGGGAGTGGGCCAGGAATTTTACGTTCATCATGACCTGACAAGTGAAATTCTGTGACTTTTTTTCTTTTGGGTGTTCATCTGTAATTTGCCTTGTCTTAAATAATTTAATAGTCTGTTTAAAAAAATAAAATTAATGGTTTCCCTGCTATTAGAGACCATGATTGAAAAAGATACCTACCTAATATGCATTTATTATAAGTACAATGCTTGTCTGATAGCTAAGGTTGATAATTTGGACGAGGCGTGCACACAAAAAAATGCTCATTCCTGGGCTTGTCATGCTACGACTGTCTGGATTTGTAAAAAGCCCGTATTTTCTCTCTCCATTGTCTTTTCAAGTTTTTGATGTGCAAAAGTAAGGTTTAGCTGATAGTGCCTCTTATATGTTATTTAAAGATACAAAAGTGTTCCAAGGCCAAGCGTGAGCATGGCTTCAATGGGTGCTGTTTTAGCTTTATTTGTGCTGTGTTTTGGTTACGCTTGTGCATATGTTCGGCCTCCTGCCCGCTCCATGCTCTCTCTAGCACATCACTCAGGCTCAGACATGGATCCCCAGCAGGCATGCTCCTCTTTTCTAACACAATTTATCTGATGCTTTATTTCTAAGAAAAAGATGTACTCTGTAAAATGTAGCTTAGTTTATTTGGGCTCAGTCTAGCTAGAATGCCTTAGCATAAAATACAGTTTAGATTGATTTATAGGGTGGTATAAGTGTAGGCCAGTAAGAAAAAATTGTGCAGGATGGAGTGTTAGGGATTCAGTGTAATATAATTTTACTCAGGTTGATCCAGAAGACTTACAAACTGTGTTTACTGGATTTGGGTTTTCACAGTCCCACATTATTAGATATCAGTTTTAGTATTCAATATTGAATGCTCCAGTTATTCCTTCCATGTTCTACCTCTGTCATGAGTAGCCGTCTGCAGGAAGGAACTCATCTCTTATGGACTTGAATGGTCTGCTTTGTACTCATTACCTGAGGTGATATTCACATGCACGAGAAGGTGGAATTGAAATCAGCAAAGTGAACCATTTCCTGGTATCAAAATTGTTAAAGGTTTGGTGCAAGACTTCTCAATATTCAACTCATTGGCATAAAGATCACAATTCGAGAAGGTTAAGAACTGAACAAAACAACTTTGTGTTTAATTGATTTTTTCTGCCTTTTGCCTCATTTTGTTGTGCCCGTAGCGCCTGAAGCCGTAGTTAAATTTCTTTTCAACGCAAGGAAGATGCTAGTGCACATATCAAGTATCCCAATTATTGACTGGTTCCTTTGGTAAGTTTTGAGCCAACTACCTGGTCAAAATGTTTGCAGGACGCGTTTGTGAGTATGGTGATCGTCTTTGATATATGTCTTCAAACATAATCTCCATAAATACTGGCTATCTTATTATAAAAAAAATTGTTGGTGCTTTTCCCTGGTTGGTAATTAGCATCTTAGCTTAGATGCCACCCCTTAGGGTTATTGTTTCATCAAATTGAAAAATCCAATGGTCCAGACAAACTACTGGAACTGACATACTATTAATATTGGGGGTTCTACACACTCTAGGATATGAACCTCTGTATTTTGCACGGTGGTGCCTCCTCTCAACTACTTGACCACGGCCTTTTGGACATTGGAAAGCTTATTGAAATTCTGTCCATGTCCAGTACCTTTCAGTCAGATGTGGTTCACCTTGTCAGTCTGCAATGCCATTTTCACAAGAATCTCATATGTAATCATTAAGATAAGGCTGTTAGATAAACAGAAACAGATATTGCTAAGGAGTACTTCTTCACACTAGCAACGAATACACAATGAGAGTAATAATGAAATAGTTAGTGTGTATGTGCCATGCGTGCACATCAAATCAAATAAGGGAGGGCAATCATCAATTTTGATGTAAGTAAAGTACACTGCACTTGCCTATAAGGGCAACTGGGCAAGCTATATGGTTATCCAAACCATGCAGAGAAACTCTTCTATGATAATTGGCCTTAAACGGTCATCGTTATCTCTTTGCATAGGTGAATAACTTTCACATGATCTCGCTCCATCTTCACACATCTGCAAGTATGAGCATGCGACGTATGGGTTTAGTGTGGTAGGGCCCTTTATAATGCCAGCAAGGCAGAATGTTTCCTTTATCCTAACTTGTATTTTACATTACATAGATGTGCTCAACCACAGGGTAATGCTTTTTTGGATCTAATTTTACTTATATCAATATCAAATGCTATCTTTTGAAATCCCAGTCAATCACAGATACAAGTACTCATAAACATAGATAGTTACACCTCCAGTAGCTAGGTCAACATGTGATTCATGTAGAATCCTAGCATGGTCATTCTATTTTCACAAGGCATCCAACCAATATATCACCTTGAGACAACTTTTTATGGATTATGATTATGAAAATAAGTAAGTCATGATCTTGGTAGTGACATGAATGTTTCAAATGCCTCCTATTCAGATTTATTTATGCATGCATTTAATACCAATACAGCCTTTACTAGGTAGTCCCTAGAGGCTTCATTTTGGAGCCAAAAATATATTTATTATGAGTGAGAGAGTCTTTGTCTTCTCATTAAACACCAATTTTAGAGATCCTTCTCGTATACTTCATGTTGGTGATGCCCTCAGGGATTAGTCCTCTAGTATTCTTCATGTTGGTGGTCAACTGAGGAATTAATCTTGTTGTATCCTTCATTTTGCTGGTCAACCAAGAGATTGATCCCATGGTCTAAGTTGTCATCTATGATCTATGGTCCAAGAGGTTAGGTGGCTTCTATGTCTTACATACCAGTACCACTTTGATGTTTGGGGTTGTAATTTTGTGGGACTCAGTTGACTTTATAGGATTGGCTGACAGGAGTGTTGACAAAAACATCCATGCCAGCCCATTGGTGGTGAATCTAATTGGCAAGCAAAAGGGCCAAAGATGCATCATGTTGTTAGTGCTTTCACATAAGGAACAGCTACAAGGGCCAACACCAGCTGGAGAGGACTTCCTCTGTGACTACCACAGGGAATGACCTACATGCAACCTGATAAATCTTCTTATCATTTCCTTACACTTCTTTGCTTAGGGCTGCCTAAATAAAATATTTAAGGATTTGTGATGACACAATTACGCAGTGAAATAATCCTAGCGCCATAAATCAGCAAAGGGAAGCAAAGACTTTACTAAGTTTTAAGCATGCCAATAAAAGTGAGGAGATACAAGGTTGCAAATTTTTCTTACAAATTTCAGTCCATTATGTGATCAATTACCATAGGAAGATGTGTGAAGTTGAGGCTGTTGAAGAAAACTGAGTGACTCTTTGGCTTCTAATCTTTTAATCACAATAACATCAATTGCACAATATCAATAAAAAGAACACACGATTTACATGGAAACCCTTATGAGAGAAAACCACAGCAAAATATTGCTTATATAAAATTCTCTTTACAAGCTTTGTAGGCACCAACCCACTGGAGACACCAATCCGCTCTTAAATGATTTGTAGGCACCAACCCCCACTGCTAAGCAACGACTTAGTGAGAGACACCAATCTTTCCTTTAGGAAACACCAACTTCCAAAACAAAGTTCCACCTTCTTGGATGTCGCTTCTTCAACAAATGATGGGCATTACAATCTCCTTGATTTATTCACTCCATGATTCCCCTCTTCTCATTAACCATAACATAAGTGTACTTGTATCACATGTGCTTGCATATTTTTTCCTTATATTCACCTTACTTTTTCACATACATATCCTTCATAAATTTCCTATACTCACTCATATATGCTCAATATATCTCTTTCATTTATTTCACTCCATTATTCAGTCATAGTACTCCTTTTGTTAAATCTGTTCTTGAATGATCACTTATATTTCTCTTCAATTCTGCATTATATATTATTCACGAATCTGCTGTCACGTACAAGGTTTGCTCTCAAATGGACTGCATTTACCTATATGTGTTTTGATGACCTTCCTTTTATTTCACACACAAAGTCTGCTCCAAGTCTGCTGTATATCTGCTTTAAATTCTCATTGCAAAACTTACTTTTCAATCCACACTTTTATCCTTCTCTTATATCTTCACAAAGAGAGGCGGCTGCTTGAATGGATGCATTTATTAGCAAAAGGGAACACATCTTTTTAACACAAACACCTCTTCATATTCATTCTAATATATAAACGCCTTATTAAAAGGAGGTGACTTCTTCATAGAGTCAACCTTATTTAATTTATTAAATTCCTTTCAAGAGGTGGCATCAAGAAGGAGTCGGCTATAATGAAAGAAGGCGACTTCTCATAGGGTCGGCCTTGAAGAAAAATATTTAAACCTTAAATCTTTTATTTTATTTATACCAAACAACTCAATTTGCATTGCTGCCATATCAAGGATGAAGTCAGCCATCATGAAGACATAGGATAATGATATAGTGGCCTTTGGCCTTAGATGATTTACTTCTTGGACCAGCGATTTCCCTCTTGACAGCAATGACATTCTTGAAATCAGTTCACATTTGACATCAATGACAATAATTTCCAACAACTAACACTCTCTTGACCCACTGTCATCTATCTCTCTTAGATGCCTATTACAGATATCAATGTTCATTTAAGTGTTTAAAATATGAAAGAAGTTCATAATAGAAGGAAAGTATGGAGAAGATCACACACAAACAAAACTAAACAAAAAGATTCACTAGGATAAACCCTTAATCAGGGAGAAAACTTTAGCAAGAGTGAGCTATGCTTCTCATTCTAGCATCTTAGCCAAGTCAGAATGGTGTTACAATGCCTCTAGGGCATAATCAGAACAATATAGTGATGGAACACCAAATACTAACACCTGCAACCTTCAAACCCTACGCTGTTGCTTTCTTCTCCTAAGAACAACATGAACATGGAAATTTTCTACGTGAGTTAACACTCTGAATTTGTGAAAATGGCTTCACTTTTCTTTCCTATAACCTGCCCAACCTCAAATATGGAAGATTAAATTTCCAAAAAACAAGATCAATTGAAAAAATCCTTTGTATTTCACATACTATTTGAATTGTGACACTTTTGCTAGTTCCGCTAGGTGATGGATATGCATTTGTCATGGTATATGGACCATTTTCTGGGACATATGGGTAATTCACCACGGTGCTTAAAGCTTTTGTCACCTGTGATAAGTGAGGAGTTGGTCCAAATAGGTTTTATAGGTCAGTTTGAGGTCCACAACTTGTTTTCGAAGACATCTGCGAGATGTAGCATACTGCGATAAGAATAAGAACTTGATTGGCTAGTTCTCATGGCATCTTTGCTTCTCATAAGAAAGTGGTCTCTATTTAAATTTTTGTGCTATTTGTGTGTTTATAACTCCTGGAAATGGGTTTCTAATGTTGGTGTAGGATAGAAATAAACAATATCTTATGCCTCTCTTAAAGCTTAGACAAATATTGGATTTAGTTTGTTACCAGTTTGGTGGACCTAGGTCATACTTGGACTAGGTTTGTAGTAGGTAAGGATCCTGTATTGGATATGGCCTAGGTTTCACCAAGGCTACCACTTGGAGTGGTTGGCTGACCAAGCATGGGTTGATTTGAAGGAACAAATTCTTTTGTATATCAAAGAGCAAGAAGAAGTAGAGAGTTTGGTTGAGAAATATTGATCAAAGTCTCATCCTTTGGCAAAGAAAGGATCCCACAGTCCAACCATAGGGCCATACTCAAGTACTCTAGTAGTGGCTGCTACACATCCATTTCTTGTGACATTGTCTCTAGAAGAAGATGATAGCACCCCTTTTTCCACAAAAGAGCAAAGGATGTAGATTGATTGGAAAGAGCATTCTAGAATGAGGCGAGGGAGAATGTAGATGAGCTCATTGTGCCTTGTATTAATGACATGGGGATTCCTTTCAACCTCATAAGATCACCGTACTAGCAAGAAATGATGAGGAGATAATTGAAGCTCTTGAAGGGCATATAGGTCTTGGTTATGGAAATGTACACACTACCTTGTGGGCCAAGGAAAGAAAATTTGTAGATACCCCATTGCATCTGTTTAAGGATTCATGGGTTTAAATGGAGGTGCCTATTGTTTCTAATAGATGGAAAGGTTGTAAAAACATGCCCTTAATTAATGTCATTGCAATGTGACCTAAAGAGGCAATATTTTTAAGGGTAGTTCATTGTGAGTAGGTAAAATATGTTGACTTTATTGCCAACATCCTCATAGAGTCCATTGAGGTGTTAAGGCCTCAAAATTTTGTCCAAGTCATGATGAACAATGCTAAAAATTGTCCATCTATGAAATTGATGATTGAGGTGAGATATGAGTACATATTTTAGACCTCATGTGTTGTTCACTTCATAGTTTGCAGACTTGGACTCAAAGAGTACTTGACAAGCCCAAAATTTTCGACTTGGAAAAAACTCAACTTAAAAAGTACTAAAATTTCTTAAAAAACACATTTTTCTTGAAAAATTCAATTACAAAACGTATCAAATGAGTCTATAACCATGAGGAAGTGTTTTCTATTAAATTTGATTCTTGAATAACATATGGATTACAAAATCGCATCATCATGTGAAGTTCGATACTGGATATAATAGCCAGCTGATAACTGATAGCTATTATGAATTTATGATAATTATCTTTGAAAATCATCAACATAAATTTCATATCTAGGAAAATAAAAAATTACAAGTTTTTACAATTTCCTCTTCCCCAACCTAATGAAAAATTGGGGGGTAGAGGGTATGGTCCTCGTACTTGATTGTGGCTCCTCGCTTGGCATAGAAGATTGTGCCTATGTCTCCACCTTGCTAGTAGATGGTAGTGACTCCTCCACCATATCAATGTCATGCAATCCAATCTCACTTGCTTTTGTTGCAGCCACATCCTCCATAGCTTGGCTCTCAAAATTAGCAATCTCATCCTCTATAAACAAGGAGGGCTCATAATCCTACACGATCCAGTCACTGTAGGGATCAATCTCATCCAAATCAATAAGTTCCTTTGGTTGATCTTGCACCTTTCTTGCGGGAAGCCGAAGGTTGTATTGCACAAAAACAAGATCATTGAGGCATTGTTGAGTCAACTTATTATGCTTCTTTGTGTGAACGGCATCAAACAAACTCCAGTTGTGCTCACAACCAGAATCATGACAAGGTTGAGACAAAATTCAAAGGGCTAGCCTTTGCAAATTTGGGGTATTTCCACCCCAATCTTCCCACCAAGAATTTGCAAATAAGATATTCAAGTTTTTGTGAATAAACAATATTCTATTAGTAATTGTAATTTATAACTTGCAAGATATAAGGTTTCACTTTTTCTTACTTGGTGTTTGGGTGGTTCTTCCTCGTATAGCTAATTGCAAAGAAAACAACCTCCCCCTACATGCCTTATAATTTTGCAACTCAGAAATGATGAGGTTTCTTACCTCAATTGTAGGTGTCATCCTCTCAATACATGTGGATAGGCCCTCCATAACCTCCCCATTAGCATCCGTGAAGTTGTTAGAGAAGAAAAACTTGGGGTTGAGATAGTACCCCATTGCATGGATGGGTTGGTGGAGTTGATTGTTCCACCTCCAATCAATGATCTCCCAAATAGGGGAAAATCCATTTGCATCCCCCTTGTAATAGTTTTTGATGGCTTCTTTGGCCCTATCCATGGCCTCATAAATATATCCCATTGCATTTTTCTCTCCATCCACCAAATGCAAAACCCTAACCACCGATTCAGTTATCTACAAAGTACAAATTAGAAGCAAATTTAAATTACAACTTACAATAAAACAAAATACTTCTAAAGTTTAAAAATAAAGGATTCAATTTGAAAATTAAATTAAGTTTGAAGTTGCCTTGACAATCTCTATAGCTCTAGTTGCAAAACCACCATCAAAAACTATTTTTGTGATCCTTTCTCCATCAATCTTCTTTGAAGTTGAGTCAACCCATGCTTGACTCACAAACATCTACTTCAAGGGAGTCAATAAACTATAAACACTTTGCTAAATTATTTGCAAACCTTGTAGCACCCTATCGCACAAGCTCTTTCCCTTTGGTGTGATCTTTTGTCAATTGAAGAACCCATGGGTGATTATAAACATATTTTGTTATATCTCTTGCTTCTACAATTGGTCTCACCCAATCAATTTTTCCTATGTCCTCCAAAAGAAGGTCAAGGAAATGAGCTGCACAAGGGCTCCAAAAAGTGTTTGATGCCTCTCTTGAAGCAATCTTCCAACTGCTACATATTTCTCGGCATTGTCAGTAACAACTTGGACAACATTTTCTATGGTCACCTCTAAAACAACCTACTCCAACATCAAGCTCAAATCTTCTGCATTCTTTATTATGTTGGAGGCATCAATTGACTTTAGAAAAACCAACTCACCATTTGAAGCCACTAAAAAATTGAGAGTGTGATTCCTTCCATCTGTCCACCCATCTAAAAGAATTGTGTATCCAAACTTTCACCATTGCTTCTTTTGATCATCCACAATTTGTTTTGCATCTACAATAGCATCTTGGAGCAACTTGCCACTTAAATATTTTGGAGAGGGGGCCTTGTACCTTTTCCCTGCAAATGTCAATGTTGTCACCAAACACTCCCAATATGGACTCCTTGCCATGTTGAAGGGAAGGTTGTTATAATGCCAAAAATTTGCACAAACCTTATCTGCTTGTTTATGCACCTCCTGGTTCCACCTAGTAGCTTCCAATGAAGGTTGCGTTCTTGGTACATTTATAGGCACAAAAAACCCTTGCAACTTAGCTTCTTTTGAATTGAATGAGGAGGATGGGCCACGTATATATGGACCAGCACCTCCTGGTTCCACCTAGTAGCTTCCAATGGAGGTTGCGTTCTTGGTACATTTATAGGCACAAAAAAGCCTTGCAACTTAGCTTCTTTTGAATTGAATGAGGAGGATGGGCCACGTATATATGGACCACGAATAGAGCCCAAAATGCTTTGCACATCCACATTAGAATCTCTTGACAAATTAGGAACAATGGCTTCTTGTATGGATGCTTGTGCATTTTCCCTCTCAAATTTCTTTTCATCTAGTGCTGCAAGAAGGGCCATCATCTCTTGTTTCACCTCTTCAGGGGCTGCTTCACATGGATTGGCATCGTGGCAAGGAATGCGTGCAAGATAGTATTTAAGGTAATTGATGCCTCGCCTAAGCCTCTTTGTGCACTAGGTACAAATAACGAACCCTTGTATTTGTCCCATTTTGCCATATTTCCAAGTGGGGTTTGTTAGCAGCTCAAAAATTTTGGGTCCTATTTTCATGCCTTAGCCAAATTTTCCCAAGTGTATAATCGATTTGAGACATCTCATAGGGATGGTTTTTTTCTTTGCACCATTGGATTGGTCATGAAATTTAGGTCAAGTCACCTTTTGAAATTTTGTGAAATTCATCAAGGGGCAAAAGTTATGCACATGCGGGTTTTTTCCTTCCATTTAGATGTGTCCATTTTTCCCGCAATAGTGTAGTTTGGCTTGTCTTTTCTACACTTGTCCAATTTTCCCTTGAATTTCCACAATAAGTTTGAAATGATCAAAAATTGGCTAAGTGTTGAGTTTGTGGACTTAAAGGGGACAAGTGAACTTCACCCTTTAAATGTTTTATCCAATTCACTTTCTTTTTCCTGCAGTGTGGGTTGGATAGGTCAATCAGGTCATGTAGACTTTTTGGTTTGAACAGGACAAGTGTAAGTTCAGTTTCCGACCTTTTTTCTGCTCACCCAATTGAATGCATTTTTCCCACAAGGCATTTCAAGAAATCGACCTAGTTACAAAATTGTGTGCGGATGAGGCTCATCTTCTTGCATTGCAAAAATATCGGGTTGTGGGCTCACCCATGTGAACTTCACCTTTCCATTTGCACTTGTTTGGTTCAAATGGATTTTTTTGTATGGGGCAAATGGACAACAGGTTTCTGCAAATGCACTTGAGCATTGTTTTTGCATGTTTGTTTTCGTAGAAATTTGGTTGGCTACAGGTTTGTAGGTTTTGGTTGTTGAACTAGATGTGTTTTTTGGCCTGTTTAGATGGGTTTTTTCACCTAGGGCAGATGGAGGTGGAAAACATGCAATTGACTTTATGGCTGTGTTTTTCATGCTATCATCAAAAAGGTTTTGGTGATTTGACTAAGTGCAATATCAGCTTTCATGTGAATGACATCTTCATGGAAAATTCTCACTTACCACATGTCAACTTAAGAGTTTCTATGGTGCTACATTAGAAATCCAAAATTCAACTAAGTATGGAATTGCATAACTTTATGCATCTTGAAGAGGGCCTTAATGGGTGCTTGTGAATTTGATTTGATTCAAGTTTTGATGAAAAATGAGTAAGTTATTGCAATGTGGATTTTCTAGGCGCATTGTAACATTGGCAGGCCAAACAGGCCCTTTTGCGCTTGTGGGTTTTCCTAGTTGATCTAAACTTTTCTTTGTGCACATGCTGATGACTTTTCCATAGGTGCACATGGAAGACCTTTTCTCGCAAGAGCTTCTAAATTAAAAAATCGGCTAAGTTTGTGGGCTGATGGGGACCAACTTCTTGTAGACTTACAAGTGCTGACATCATGATGATGTCATCTCATCCAAGGGTCATTAGGTTCACCAATGATGTCATGTTGACATCATTTGTGGAAATTTTTCATTTGAGCAAAATTTTGTCAAAGTGGTGTGGATACACTTGCAGTTGGTTTTTCCGCAATAGGTAGATGGAGGGTTTTTTCCTACAATGCACTTAGAAGCAAATTTTCTGTGAAAGGCGGATGGCATTGGGTTTTCTGCAAAGGGAAATAACAATGGGGAATTGATGTTGCGGGGGTTTTCAGGTGAATTGAATGTTTGTCCGAGGTGACTCAGCTAGTTGAGGGTGATTTCTCCGCATGTCTTGATGGCGTGAACTTCTCAGGCTAATTTTTCCACTGAAGGGATGGTGTGGGTGTTTGAGGGTCATTGGAACCAAGTCATTGGGTGGATGGTACTCATTTTCTCACAAGTGGATGGGGGTCAAAATCTTGCAATAGGCAAAAGGGTGCCGAAAACAAGTTTCAGCTACCTCCATTAACTCCAAACTAGTCTTGTAGTTGTTGTAACTTGGTCTAGGCATTTTTCCTATCTGCATTTATGTTGTTTTGGCAAAAATTAAACATTACCATGAAATCCAACATTACCTTGTTAGAGTTGACTAATTGCTTCTTGTTGCATTTGTCTCTCAGAAAAGAGTGCATCTATCTTCATTTTTACCATTTGTACATCTCTTAAACCTTGGAAATAGGTTTATTGGGTTTAATAGGGTTATTGCAGGGTGGGAGTAAGCAATATCTTATTCCCCACTTGAAATTTAGGCAGATTTTGGATTTAGTTATTACTGATCTTGACTTGGTGGTGTCTACAATAACTCAATAAGTTTTAATATGAGATGAGGTTGCTAGCTGGATATCTTGTATTACAATTTGAGAGAAGGTATCTCCTTTAATCTACTTTAAGAGATGTTCTTGATAGCTAGCTAGGTTTTTTGAATTATATTTAAGAGTCCTGGTATTTCTACAAATCTACTTTAAGATATGTTCTTGATATAATAGAGGTGAAATAGATAGACTTGTCATATACTTAGTGAGTTGGAGTGGTGCAATCTACTAGAAGATTACTTGAGTATGACACTACATCCTTGTATCAATTTCTTAGAAACAATCTGATGTATAATACACTAAAAGTATAGAGTTAAGTGTGTTGTAGCAGAAGCAAACAAAAACAATACCCGAAGTGCAGCGAAAAAATTAATTCATCCCACATAGCTAGCATTATTGCCAATAAGAACTGTCTTAAGAGATGTAGAATGTGAACTTTTGTCCTCTCCCCTTGGGTAGGGATAGGGACGGGGGGTACAAATAAGTATAAAAATATAAATGAATGCTAATTGAGGAAGATAAGGGATCATCTTTTGATAGCTATTGACGTGGTTATGGTACCATCAAGCCAGATATCATTAGTATTGTTGAAATCTCCATCAATGTCTTAACTCCATCCACTTATATGAAAAATCAAGGAAATTTTACTTGAATAATAGTAGCTAAAATTGTGGCCCAAATAGTTGCTCTCTTCTTTTGTACTCGAAGGTCTTTATTATCTAATGGAAAATTATTTAACACTCCCTTTATTGTTTTACAAATCTGCTAAAATAGTTATCAATGAGAACATTTCAATATCATTTATGGTCTTTTGAGATTTAAGATTTTTTTTAGAAGCATTTTCTATTACTCTATCTTGAGCTATTTGATTCAAAACCAGTGTTCCACGGGGACGCGCCCCCCCCAAAAAAACCCATGTTTCCTAGAGGGGGACGTCTCAGAGACTTGGGGACTTGGGGGGGACGTCCCCCTACCAGCCCACCACCAGCGCCACCATCCCACCACCAGTGTCGTCGTCTCCAAGACGCCACTAGGACTTTGAGGATGTTGGGGTGTCCTCAAGACGTCTAGGGGACTCCTAGTTGTTCCAAGATCCAATTCTTATATCGGGCCATCTTTAACCGCCTTTACACCATATACCAGCACCACCAACGCCCAAAACTTAGACTTGGCCCTCAAACGCTGCTGCCCCCCTATCCCTCTGCCCCGCCCCGCCCCAAAACCCCGGAACACTATGATTCAAAACCTATTAAGTTGAACTTTGCAATTGCTTCCTTTGTCATATAATTTCCCTTTTACACTCTTCATATGGTTCTCTTTGATGCTGTTCTAGAAATTGCAAGTACTGTTAAATCATAAATATGAACCAATTGATTCCTGTTTTGTAATTTATGATGTCTACTCAGCAAAGGAAAATTGTCTTTTTAATGACTTTCTTGAGCCTGAAGATTTTGAGATCCTAGAGGCCAACTTGGATAGTCATGAGGCTGAATGACTTAGGAGAGGCTCTGAACCAAGAGCTTCATCATCAGGACCTATAGCCCTCTAGCATAGCTCTATTTGTAGGAGCAAGAGTCATTGGTTACATTTGAACTTTTGGAACTTTGTTCTTAGTTTATAGGTTGACTTTGTACAAACTACATTGTAATTGAAATTTTGTCAATTGTAGCTATCTAGTTATTATTTATGCACTATGAAGTATGCTTTGTGCAATGCAATGTAATCAACGATTAAACAACAAAATCCTATTTTTTACAATTCATGGGTTAAACTCTATTTTATTTGCTCTCTATATTTCTATGCTATGGAAATGCCCTTAAATTTTTAGAAAAAGTAGTATTCGTCTCTTTTTCTACAATTTTTTACATTTTTTAAAATCCAATTTTCTCTCGTTTTTTTCAAAAAATCTTATACTTTTGGTTTGCCAAATTTTTCCCCAAATGATTTTTTATGCTATGATACAGATCATTTTCATGCGCACACACTATTGCTAAACTATGCCTTATCATTGCCCTGGTGCAGCCCTTAACATATCAATGTGAGAATGACAACTGCATTTTATATATAAAGGAATTTTGAAGTTACAATTACTTTGAGTCATTTTTTAGTTTTCAATCTGTAGCCATAGTCAATTGTACAGAATCATGTTGAATTTGTAACAGTGGTTGGTTATGGTCTCCGTCTAAATTGCATTTGGAATCAGTCATTTTTATCAATGGTTAATTCTGGACCAGTCAGTCAAACAAGTGTACTTTTTAAGTATATGTGTAGGTGTGTGTGCATATACATGTAGAAGAATACGTTTCAACTTGAGTATTGTTATTAATTAAGCAGACTGCACAAAATAAAGGTGTGGAATTATGATAGTAGCATCCATAATTCAATCAACTAAGCAATCGTTTATGGTTTACAACTCTACAATTTATAACTATTAGTTGCAAGTTTTAAGTAATTTCTAGCCATTTTTTCAATCCACATTTGTTGTGGGCGATCCTAACTAAATCTATAAAGAAATTTGTAGCAAAACTTGCAAAGCTATTCTATTATCATTATTGCTTAACAAATTAATCTTCTGGTTGTTGGAGTCTCAGAAACAAATCTAAATACAAGTTGAACCCAACATTTCGATTCACTCTAGAATGTGGACAATTAAAGAAAATAAAATTGATTCTATTTCAACCATAGAATAGCAAAAATCATAATAAAAACTGAATATTTTAGTATTGAATTGAAACATAAGAGTAATCAACGAGGTATTCTAAATAAAAGGCAGACAGATTGAGATAAAAGTGCCCTTGTACATTTACATTTGAATATCTTCAAGATTAAACTCTCTTGTGAAAGTATTTTTCTTACCATCTGGATGGTAGTATATAATAGAAAATTCAAAATTTAATTTTGGGTAGAAGACTCATGTTAGCTTTTGTATATAGGTGAATGACTAAATTGCATATGAACACCAATTTTAGAATATCTAATGTATTTATTCCTAAAGGATCAAGATGCACTTTACTATTCATCAGTGATATTTGGACATGGCCTCTTTCAAAACCAATTTGGAGATTTGACAGCCATATAGACAAAGTTCTGTTAAATCAAATATTGAAGAACCGGAAAACACCATTTTAACATTCTAGAGAAAGAAACAGCTTTGATTAATTTTATGTGAGGTTAGATCTTTATTTTCCTTGTACCTTCGAATCCACTTGAAGGCATTGGAGCCTGGTTCTATCTGAATGAAATCCAAATTTCAGAAAATTTAGAAGGTATAATATCCTATATTTTGTTCTCCTATAGCACTGCATATCATTATTGCAAGGCTCATTTCTTGTTTCTTTTTTGAAAAAATGCAGGTACACATTTCTTTGGTAGGGAAAAATCATATGAGGATCACATGGTTAACACATTCCAAAGATGTGGCTTCAGCAGTGGTGTATGGAACATCTCCAGGCGCTTATATTTCATCTGCAAATGGAGAAATAACTAAATATTCCTATATGCTCTACAAATCAGGCTACATTCATCATACTGTGATTGGACCATTAGATGCTGATAAGACATATTACTACCGATGTGGAGGCTATGGTCCTGAGTATAGTTTCAAAACTCCTCCGTCACAGTTTCCTATTAGTTTTGCAGTTGTTGGTAAGGCTTTTTCTTCAAAATCCATCTAATATAAAAAAAAATAGAGCGTGTGCATGCATTTTTGTGTTATAAAGAGGGAGGGAGAAGTAGGGACAATGGGGGCACATCTTGGCTTTCTAAACAAATAGAGTTGCTTGCTACCCAGATAAAAGAATACTTATAAAACCACCATACATCAACCTCGCTATACATAAGAAAGATGTTGAGTGGTGAGTACATACAAGACAAGTTGTCCATGTACTACTAGTACTTGCAAACTTGAATGGCCAGCTTCAAATCCTTAAATTGTTTTTAACAAAAGATTATAATAGATTAATTGCAATCAAACAAGGGAAAAATATTTTGTTTTGGAATGAAAAGAGAGAGAACAGAATTAAGTTAGCATGAAGCCATGTTTGTTATGGAAGCAGAATCAGACCTTTTTTAAAGCTTGAGGAGACAGAGATCATTGGCATCTTAATCACTGTCTCAATCTATTCCTAAATACTAATGATCTAGCACCAAAATTCATCCATCCATTTCACATTAAGGACCTTGGGATTTCAACAGTCTTCATTCCTCCAATAGTGTTGAATGTCCCTTGTATAGTTTCATTATACCTTCCCTTCTTGATATTACAGTTAGCACTGCTACTTTCTAGGCTTTATAGATCTGGAGATTCCCTCTAGTGCCAGAATCTGGTGCTACAGAGATACTTGCCAATACACTGTGAAAAACATATAGAACTAAGTTCAGTCAGGTATATTTTAAAATCTCATGTATTGTGTGTTTTGATAAAATGTTCTTACCTTCCCGGAAATGGGATTTCTAGAAATGATCTAGTCATAGACTCCACATTTTGTCAAATTTTCCAAAAAATGTGATATCATGAAGCTTTGATGAATATTAAATTGCATGTTTTGAAAAGTCTGACATCAAAATTCAAAAATTAGATACGGGCAACACATCATTTGATGGCAAATCATTAGGCCCTGGACATGGATTATCATGGCATATGATAGGTACAATGGACCATGGCTCTCAAGCTATCATAATGCAATTTCATATGTTAAGCTAAGCTTAATCTAAAGTGATAGTATTCTGATGCCTTTCAACCGTTATGTCCGATTGGGCATCATTCATTTCTCAAGAAATGCATCCAAACATTATTGATTCTAAATAAAAAGTGAAGTTGAATGGTTCTTTAGCCCCGAATAGAATGGGAGTGAGCGCTAAAAGTTCTTGAGAAAGCATTTTCTCTTCCTTGCATGTTTCTGTATAGCCTAGTTCAATCTCCTAGCCTTAATCTATGTGCTTCCTGTCAATAGGTGTCTATCTTAAATGGTCAAAGCCCTCAGGTATGCGTCTGTTATTTCTGTATCTCTAGAAAATTGCTGTGTTGAAGTGGACCAGGAAATTTGCGTCAGTTTGCCCCAAGATCTGAAGGATTCAATCGAAATCTTTGTGTTGATATGGTCTTTGCATAGTCTGTGCTCATACATGGATGGTTGAAATACAAATTTATGCTGTCAAAATTCTGGGACTATAATCAGGTTTGGCAAATTGAAGCTTCACAAGCTTTGTTCTCTCTTGGTAGTCAAGCACAGAAATTTTTGAGGGGTAGATCATTTTTTTCTACAAGGGAGCACACGAATCATAAATATCAGTGCTGCCTTAAAACTAGTGGCCTTGGCTCTTTGGATCAGCAGGGGAGAAAATGAAGGAAAACAACTTGCTTGTGCAAATTATCTGGCCCAGCTTCCACTATTTTGCATGCTTCAAGCTTCAATGAGTATGCAGACTCCTCTATAGTCTTTGTCTTTGGAAGAAGAAATAAGAGGCTTTTTGCTAAGAGGATTAACAACCAAAAAGAGAGAAAGAGAGGCTCCTTGCCAGGTTCCAAATTTGTATAATGGTGCTGAGATCTTTTTCTTATGGACTAGATAGATGGAAGAAAATACTTTCACATGGTCTATTGGGACTTCTGTTGAGATTTTTAAGACAAAGGAGGTATGACTGTTATTGATGTTTATAACTATATATTGAAGGAGAGGAGTTGTTTTCAAGTGCATTATAAGGGCCATTGACACCAAGGAAGCATGGGAAGTGCTTCTTCGAAACAGTACTAGTTTTGGTTCTTCTATGGTCTACAATATTTGAGGTGGATTTGAGATAAAATTTGCAATCTTTTTTCCATCATCTACCAATCCTCATGGTGGTCAGCAGTCTTTACTGACAATGGTAAATCCTGTTTGAACAATTCTTGGTTGGTTTTGCACCTTTACAGACAAGGCATCAAGATCCTGAGGCGTCTCTAGTTGTGCCCATTAGTGGATTGGATCTCACAGAAAGAGGTTTTAATATAATATTAAATAGAAAGATCTATAGTTTGGTTCCCTACTCTTTCATTTAAGCTGAGTATTGACCCCCAATGCCAAATCTGACATTAAACATTCTACTCTGTCTGCTATCTCTTGCAAAGCCATATGTTTTTTATAGTTATTGACAATCTAGAATGTTGGATGTCATTTTAAAGCATTCAAAAAAAGGGTTTACTCTAAAAGTTACTTTGGCCAGACTGCTGGTACCCCAATTCAATGGCATTATATGATGGAATTTGGGGAGATTTAGATACAGAACAAAACCCTATTAATAGCAAATACTAAGATTATTGCTTCATCATCATCAGCCATTATATTGCTTTGATGAGCTTCTCTATCTCCTGTAACTTCTATTCCTTATTCATAAATGTTTATATTGATTTTGCTCTTTCTGGTACCATCTCCAGGGTTTTTGATGCAGATTTCTACTTCTTGAGTTTCATCTACACCATACACAATCCTATTCTGGTTTCATGTTGTCTTACTTTCCTCACATTTTCATTGCTGACATAAAATATCGTGGTGGTGGGATATGTTTGCATTAACTCAGAGTATGCACATTGGCAATTAGCTATTGATTTCTCAACATCAGACTACAAAGAAAGAATGCTCACAGAAATTGGAGTTTAAGTCGAATTGTTTATCTCAAAAATTAATGCTTTCTTTATTGAAATGGAAGTTTATAAAATATGAGTGTGCCTAGAAGATGCGCAAAAAATGTCAAATTATCACTCAAGATCTTGAATATCTACCACTGTAAATTAGCTTATGAAAAGAATTAGTGATCAGAAATCACAAAATCCTGTCACTTGCAGATCAATGTATGGTTTTCACAACCCAAAGAGTACTATCAGTAAGAAGATATAAAACAAATAAAATTAATGAAATCCTGAAGGAACAGCTTGCCAATCATATTTCATAAGGTTCTTTCCTTTGTCCTTGTCATCCTTGCTATTCAGCCTCCTAGTCTGACCTGAACCCTTAATTGTATCATCATGTTTCGCAACTCTATGTTGTCCCTCATTTTTCCTAGGATCCAACCGATCAATGATTCCCTGGGGCCTGAACCATTCAACCATATCATGTACCTTATCCTCTATCAAATTATTAACAAATGCAGCGAGTAACTGCTTGTATTTCCAAACTAAAGAGGAAAGGGGATGTCTTCCAATGAAGAGCCAGAAGAAAGTATACAAGACAAAGAACCATCAGTTCTGGCCCCAGGGGAGCCAAAATCCTCATCGTTAGGTTGTTGATTTGATAACTGTAGTTGCATCCTCTCCATCGTACCTGCTGATGCCTGTAAATCCTTTAGAATAGCATCAGAAACACCTGTATGCCTCTACTCCATCTTGCCAGAGTGTTCTACATCCATCATGGCCACATCAACCTGCTGAGTCTGTTCTACAACAATCCCTCTTTTAGTAACAATGGGTTCTTGCTTCATTTCATGGTCATCAATTGGAGGTTCAACATTGGGTTGCCATTACTCATTAGACATTTTGTTCCACCCATCCTCATCTACATCATTCATAATTGAAATCTCATTTTGGGCCAAATCAGCAGGTGGTGGAAACCCTGGGAATCTGCTAGTGTTAAACAGGTTTACAGGACCAACTTTCAGTTATCCATCATTTAAGAACCTTCTCAAGGCAGGTTCAGGGACCTTCAAATGAAAATGGAAATGTATATCAACATTTAACGCTGTGACTTTGCTAACAAAGTCAGTAGGCACCCACCCTGTTGAAAATATCGACATTCCTTTCTTTCAACAGAAACCAAAATGCTTATGTAGACATAACTAACCAGAAAGACTTCAGGTTTGAAAACCTCCAAATTCCAATCCAGATACTAAGATATAGATGTTTAAGAACAAATATAGTATCCACAAAAAGCATTCTAACTGGGACACTTAGCAAATGGGCATTCAACAGAAAAATGTTGCATGGTTTCTTGCTGACCACATATAGAGCATTAATCAACTGCAAATCTAGATTTAGCTCACACGGAGCTAACTGTGAGTTATTGAAGTACTAGTTGTCATCTAATGTATTTTTTGAAGTTTCTAATACGAGAATACGATTTCTTGTCCTGTTTTTCAAAAAATGTAATTTGCACTTAATTGAATTCCTTAATATCGTTTCTTTCTTTCATAAGCATCATATAACAATCTGGGATGGAAGATGTTCCCATTTCTTAAACAGAAGAAAGGAGTTCCATTACCAGATATTGCTAGGACACTTAGCAAATGGACATTCAACAGAAAGATGTTGTATGGTTTCTTGCTGACCACATAGAGAGCATTAATCAACTGCAAATCTAGATTTAGCTCACATGGAGCTAACTGTGAGTTACTGAAGTAATAGTAGCCATCTAATGTTTTTGTTTATGTTTCTATTGGAAGAATTTGATTCCTCGTCCCGTTTTTCAAAAAATGTAACTTGCACTTAATTGAATTCCTTAATATCATTTCTTTCTTTCTTAAGCATCATGCAACAATCTGGGATGGAAGATGTTCCCATTTCTCAAATAGAAGAAAGGAGTTCCATTACCAGATATTGCAAAATAATAGTCAGATGGTAGATCCCATATCTGTATTCTTTCTACTTTCTGCATTTTAGTATAAAGTCCTAGGATCTTGGTTTGGATGATAATTCTTAAGAATCATCGAGAAACTTTGAAAAGGAGTAGATCTTTCATTGTGGCATTTGGGTGAGTTTTCTTGCTTCTGTTTTCTCTCCGTATTCCTTAACTAATCTTATAATTTTTGCTTGTTCATCTTCCTGCATGCTACTATAAAATGATATAAACGCAAGCAAATGTTCTAAACACATTTTGTTTTTTTTTTTAATTTACTGCAGGCGACCTTGGCCAAACAGAGTGGACATCCTCAACTTTAGAGCATATACAAAATTTCAAGCATGATGTACTTCTCTTACCTGGTGATCTTTCATACGCAGATTTTAAACAAAATCTGTGGGACTCATTTGGTCGTTTGGTGGAGCCTTTGGCAAGCAGAAGGCCTTGGATGGTTACAGAAGGAAATCATGAGATTGAAAAGCTCCCATTGTTAACTCATTCCTTTGATGCTTTTAATGCACGATGGCGAATGCCTTTTGAAGAAAGTGGTTCAGAGTCCAACCTGTATTACTCTTTTGAAGTTGCAGGCGTACACATAATCATGCTTGGTTCCTATACAGACTATGGAAAGGATTCGGACCAGTACAAGTGGCTTCAGGTGCACCTCATTATTGTTTGTGATTTAAATATGAATATATTTTTCAGAAATACTAATTTAATTTCCTTTGGGTGGATATAACTACAAAAATACTAATATAAAAGAACAATTCTTTTGGGTGGAGATACTTAAGGCTTTGAAAATTTGTCAAATCCAGGCCGACCTCTCAAGAGTAAATAGAAAAACAACACCCTGGCTTATTGTATTATTTCATGCTCCATGGTATAACAGCAACTCTGCACACCAAGGAGAAGGTGATGACATGATGGCAAACATGGAACCGCTACTTTATGCAGCTAAAGTGGACATGGTATTTGCTGGCCATGTGCATGCTTATGAACGATTTGTAAGTAGCTTACATGGTCTTGTTTTTTATGCATTAAATTCATTTAGGTTCCTTGATCGTTGTAACATTGTCTGATATGCAATCTTTGTTTCAGACTCGAGTTTACAAGAAAAAAATTAACCCGTGTGGTGCTGTGCACATAACTATAGGAGATGGCGGAAATAGGGAAGGACTTGCATCCAGGTAAGTACAAGAAAATGTTGCACGTACTGTCTTTCTAAATTTCATTTTTGGTCAACTCTCGTTGTAGGATTATTACCTTTGGCTTGAATGTCATGACTGATAGGTTTTTAAATTTTGTCAAATTCACCTGGGACTTTGCACCCAGTCCATTGGGTAATGCCATACCTGGTGATTTGGATGTGGTGCTTTATCCAATTTCAAAGCTTTATCATGTTTCCTAGGAATTTGAAGTTGGGCACTCTGCTTTGAAGCACCAATATTTTATCACTTGAACTCATCCCATTAGGCATTGCATGTACTGTCTTTGCTTAACTCATTTTTTGCTGTTTCTTGACCAGGGAAATAAAATATATTATCTCTCCTTTACAATTTTCTTTTTGACATTTTCACTTATTTTACCTTCGTTTGCATGCTTATACCTTTGTACCTCAGCTTTTTGGATCCACATCCTCAGTATTCACTATTTCGAGAAGCAAGCTTTGGACACGGCGAACTTTCAATTTATAATGCAACTCATGCGCATTGGAGCTGGCACCGTAATGATGATGACCAACCAGTTAAAGTAGATGAAGTTTGGATCACCAATCTAAGCAACTCAAGAACGTGTACTGATACTGATGATATGGTGAAGGGATAGTGTCATGCTGTAATGTCATAAATGACTTCACTATTGATGTTGGCTTTTGTCTATTTGGTAATTTACACGGTATTATAGCAATAAGCATACCCAAAAACAGAACAGATATGAGAGGAATATTTGACAGAGTCTTGTACAGCACATTGCATCTTCTATCAAGAGTTGATAAGATCAAAGAAAATAGGTAAAAGAGAACATTGTAATAGTAATTGTTCAATGTAATTAGCTGAACTCGTGATTCTCGTTGTCAATAAGCATTGGAATGGTGAAAATTGCATATCCATGCCCTTTTCCCTTAAGTTTTGGGCCCACTTCAATTAGAGTAACCTTTCTGCAATAACAAGCATACAAATGGCATTTTTTCAGCTGAGCGTGGCCACATGGCCTGAACCTTATCTGTTCCGAACTATATTTATTCATAGGGACTTGTACTCTTCAATTTACCCCTTTACTATGCCAGGTCAGATTTGTAGTTGGAGAAATGACCCTATTAACTTTTAAAATTCAAATTTGTGGCTGACTTTACCTCTCTTTGTGACCATTGTATGCTAACTCAAGGCACAAAGTGTTGCATTTGACCCTTGGTGTTGTATTTATAGGGTGAACCCTAGTTCATTTTAAGCATGTTGGATAATCTCCTAGTAGCATTCTAGAGTTATCATTTATCACTTGCATGCATTATTAGGTGCATACTATCAAAATATTTGCATTATACAATCATATAGTGCATCTTGCATGTTTAAGAGTTCTCAATTTTTTAACTAGCCATTAAATTGGTATCTAGCATGGTTTGACACAAGGGAGTAATTATCCTTGCCATGTGCAAACTAGAAAGAACAATAAATAGTTTTATGTAGGAACATATTGAGGACATCAAAGCAAAGCCTAAAGCAACATTATGAAAATTAGTAGAGATTTGATCCACATGCACATATAAGATCTATAAACTAGATTAGATCCACTCTTGTGGGATCAAATCCATAGTTGTGGAAGTGAGGTGATCTAGAGCTATAGATAGAGTATTCATTGATTCAAAAGCATTTGTTTGAGCATCATTAATATTTCTATGCTATTGGCAAATTGTCATTTGGCATTTGTCATCATTTTCTAATTAAGTACTTTCGTTGTTTTTTTCAATTTTTGAAGTATGCATTTTAGTGCATTTAATTCATTTACATTTATTATTTTTCCACAACTATTTAATCTAGGGTAGATTTTAATATTTGTATTATTGATTCACCATAGATTTATGTAGAAGTGATTTTATTCTCACATTTAGGTGAGGGTTGATTATTTTCCTTTTTAAACATAATAGCATCAAATAGATTGATTTTCCTTAAATTTAGGCTGTCAAATGTCCCTTTCTATATGATATGTGATGACGCAAACAAGGGAGGGGATGCAATTAAAAGCCACCTAATCTTTACAACCTAATTAAACTTAAAAAAAAAGAAATGCATATGTGAGTACAACACATTAAATTTTGATCTATTTTATACACCATAAAAATCCTTTACTCAAGCACACCAAACATGCAGATCATTTATGATATCAATGTTTTAAAACAATGTCATGATTACATTACTAGATTAGAGTTCAATCACAAGCTCTTAAACCTTGCATTTACCAAACTACTTTTTTATGAACCCATGAACTGTTAACCCAAAATAGTGATAAGAATACAAAGCTATAACTTCATGGAGCCGATCCACTATTAAAAATTTGAATGTGGCTTCCTTTTTATCATGAAAAAACCCACGAGGAATATGTGGTTCATTTTTCCTCCAATTTTTTTATTATAAAAAAAACGTTCTTCCTCATTTTTTTAAAAATAGGAAGAGGTAAAGTCCTATCTTGTCAACCTCTTCATTGATTCTCTCCTTAATTGCAAGAATGTGGATGGTATTCAATAGAGCTTCCATAAACCATGATGAGTATAACAAGTCAAAATGTAAAAGAATAAGGTGAAATAACACATTTTGTAGCATCAAATACAATAATAACTCCCCCAAAAGTGTTCCTATGCAAAATCTAAAGGTGTACTTTTCATCTATTTAAAAAACCCACAAATGTATTTAGTTCCTTTTGAAGACATCTTGAAGATTCCAATCATTAAAATGCCATGATGTCCCTCTAAAGGTTAAATGGACACAAAACAAGTGAAGTTTTCTTTTGTCTCAAGTTTAGTGAGCTTCCTTTTGATGATGGTTTCACCTATAAAAGCAAAAAATCATCATGAAGTAGTCCTTAGATTGGTCACCTTCTCCAAGTTTGTGCCAATTGTTTGATGAAAAGTCAACATAAGAACAAACAACATTACACTTATTTAGTTCTAATTTTAGTAGTTGATGTGGAGTGCCATGCAAATAGGGATGCCCTTGAATTCAAGGGATAAATTTGATGGTCGTTGTTGTGACCTTTTCACACATCGCCCCATTCAAAATGGGGACCCATAAATTTTTGCTCCATTCTGGTCTTTTGGCTTTGGTTTTGTCTCTCTTTCTGCTTTCCGGGAACTCTCCCGTCTGCGAACTTGAACATAAAATTTGGCCAAGTCTAAAATTAGGGTTTCACGTCTTTAGGTTACTTTGGGGTCAAATTGAGTTGGTTGGCCAGCTTTTGAGCCTGGCAGTGCTATTACAATGCTTCCAGCAAGTCCCCCCCTAAAATTTCACTGAATTCTGCCAACTTTCTATTTTTAGTAAGTGTCGGCTTGGGGTTAATTTTCTCGAGATTTTCACACTTTGACAACTTCCTTACACTCTGAACACTTCAAGTCCATTTCTGACAAAATTTGAGCAAAAATGGACGACTTGCTATTTTTAGCAGTCCAACTTCCAGAGCAGATTCGAGGGTTTACATGTTACATTTTCTGATGCATGTTCGGAGATTCTTTGTGGGTTTTTCGAGACCTTCGCAGTGGTATGACATGCAAAGCAGGATGACAACTTTCAGCATTCGACCTTCGGAGGCCAATGTTAGGGTTTGCATGCAGATTTTCTCAGCGCATGTCGACATATTCTTTCTGGGTTTTTCAAGAGCTTCGCAACGGTATAACATGTAAGTGGGACTGATCACTTTTCGGAAACTTGCTATTTTTAGCCAATGCTTGCATATTGAAGATTTTTCTAGGTTTTTCTGGGTTTTTCATGATTTTTCAGGCAGTGTGACATGCAAAATCATCTAGTAGCCGGACGGTCACTTTTTCGGCCACTTTCTATTTTTAGCAGGTACCACTTAGGCAGCTGCTCAGCACTTTAGAACTGCAAACTGATCGTCATGCAACTGAAACAAGGTCAAACGGAGCTCATTTGAGGAACATGCAGAAAATTAGGGTTTCGAGCTTGAGAGCTAAAAATGAGGAGTCTGACGTCAAAATGTCCAAAACTGAAATATCCATCATGATCAGTATCCTTTAGAGAGTCCGCTGGCAAAATTTGAAGACAATCAGAGCACTTACTATTTTTAGTAAGGTATTCTCGGCGCAGGCTAAAAATAGAAAGTCAATCTCAGGCGCCAGCGCAGACGGGCAAGTTCATCAATGAGGAGCACTCTGTCCGAATTTCAAGTCAAACGGAGGTAAGGAAGTCTTAGAATCCAACACTTACTATAAATAGTAAGTCACTTTAGAAGCAGCCAAAAATGGCAGGTCAACATCAAATCTCAGCAGGTACAAGTCAAACATGTGATGAGGGACCCCCTTGGCGCAAATTTCAAGACAAACAGAGTTGCAGAGGATGAGAAATTAGATAATTGCTATTTTCGGCAGGCCGGGACAAAGAAATTAGGGTTTCCTAAAATCAAGGGCAGAACAGGACAGTCAAGCAAAAACAACATCTAGCTACGATTACCACGCTTCAGGCATTCAACCCATGAAATTTGAAGACTTTCTGAGCAATTTCTATTTTTAGCAGGTTGCTAAAAATAGCAGGTGCAAACAGGCATCAAGCATCAACAGCACAAACTAGTTGAAATTCAGAGCAGGGCGAAAATCAGGCTTTCTGGAGTCAAAATTCAGTTGGCGGTGCGAAATTCAAGGAACTTTCCAAAAATAGAAAGTCAGGGCAAATTAGGGTTAATAGAGGAAATCATCCTAAAATCTGGCAAGAGGCACGAAATCCACTAGATTTGATAAAATTTGGGGTCCGACATCGAAATTCACATGGATGAGCTGAAGAAAGATGGAAAATTGCCTAAGTCTGGAAAATTGGAAGTTGACATAGGGAAATGCGCCTGACTTGGGGATGGCTTGAAATTTTTTCTAAGGTGTGAAAAATAAATGTTCCATGGGTCAAATGCGCCCCCCTTCTAAACTTGGGAAAAATTTCTAAGTGTTCAAAAAATGAAAGCTTGAACCTCCAAATGCGCCCATGGTGAAATTGAAAGCACAGGGGTTCAAATGCGCCCCTCTTTGAAAGGAGCTTGGAAATTTTACTAAGTGTGAAAATTGAAAGTTCAACATGCCAAATGCGCCCCTGAGCATTGAAGAATAGAAATTCGCCTAAGTGTCAAATTGAAAGTTCAACATGTCATATGCGCCTAGGGTGTTGGATGAGAAAATTGGAAGTAGACCATGGTAAATGCGCCCAGGAACTTAAATGAGGAGAAAGACTTCAAATTTGACCAAGGCGTAAAATGGAAGTGAAAGCCACCCCTGTCATATGCGCCCAAGCCCATGGAAGAAGTGATCGAAAATATTCTAAGTGCTTAAAGTTGAAGCACAAGGTCTAAAATGCGCCTTTGCCTGGGAGGAAGATTAGAAAAAAAAGTTTAAGTGTCGAAACTGAAAGTAGCAAGGGTCAAATGCGCCCAAGGATGTTGGAACATGAAAATTTGCCTAAGGCGTGGAAAATGAAACCTTGGCCTATCAAATGCGCCCCACTTCAAATTGGAAATGCGCCTGTGGTATGAAATGGATGCTTGACATGTAATTTGCGCCTAAGCCAAAACTGGATGCTCAGTATGTCAAATGCGCCCCTGAGCTTAGTCACCAAAATTGAAAGATCCACCATGGATTTGCGCCTGGAAGAAGATGTTAAAACTTAAAAGTTTCCAAGGCATGGAAATGGAAGTACATGACCCTAAATGCGCCTTGTAACTGGAAGGAGTTGCCTGTGATTTGCGCCTAGCTCAAATGCGCCCTCAAAAAGGATGATGGAAAATGAAATTTGTCTAAGTCTGGAGATTCGAAGCTAATATCCTCACTTGCGCCCATGAAGAAAACTTAAGAAATGAAAGAGGGTCTAGTGATATGCGCCATGGAGCTTGAAATTAGTCAAAGTCAAAGTGAAAGCCACCCCTGTCATATGCGCCCCAAAATGAAACCTCAATATGCTATATGCGCCTTGAAGGGGGAGACCAAAATTTGTCTAATATAAGCTCAACGCCCAACTTTGAAGAGAGGTTTGAAAATTTTCTAAGGCATACAAAATCTGAAACTTAACACACTCATATGCCCCCAAATTTGGAGGATAAAATTTTATCAAATGGAAGCTACTCACCCTATTTGCGCCTTAAATTTGAAGATGCTACTCTTAGATGCGCCCAACATGTTTGGAGAAGACATCAAAGTTCTCCAAGTATATGAAATTCAAAGCATCAAGAAGGGTATGCGCCTAGGGTTGTGGAGGAAGTGTGAATATTTTCAACCACGCCTAAATTGAAAGATGAAGTTTCGACCAAGTGATGGAAAATGTGGGTCAATAAAGAAAATTTTCTAAGGCGTTGAAATTAAACCCCAACCTATCATTTGCGCCCCAGCTGCTGGAGGAGTGAAAATTCTACTAAGTCATGAAATTGAAAGCTCCACATGTCTATTGCGCCCTTGAGAAGAACATTTTGACTAGGGCGTTAAAAATAAAAGCTTATGATATAATATGCGCCCACCTTTAAGAAGAAAGATTGAATTTTAAATTTTAAATGGGGCGCTTGAAGTTGGACTTTGAAGTTGGTAAAGGCGTTTTGATGTTCCAAAGGCAAGCATTTAAATTTTCCTAAGGCAACAAGTGAATATTAAACGTTGAGCAAAGAATCAAGTGATGATTTTCGATGGAAAATATTCAATGACGTTTAAAAAAAAAAGTTAATAAATTAAGAGGCGTTGGGAGAAATTAAAATTTCTCTAGGCAATTAATTGCGAAATTTGCCTAAGTCAGAGAAATTAATTAATTTAATTATTTTCCTAAGTCAAATTTAAATTCCCCTTTAAATTTAGACACTTGAAATTTTAAAAGTTCGGACGATTTTAATCATGGGGAATTTATTTCAGAGTTAATTATGGATGGAAAATAAAATTACGCCTAGCCATTTTAAAGTGTTGACATCGAATTTTCACATACGCTGGTGAAATAAATTAAAATGGCTCTTGAATTAAATTCTAATAAATTAAATACGCCATTTTAAAAAGCAGTGAGATTATTTCAAATCGGAGTAAAATGATTTTTTTCGAAATCACTGGAGATAACTGGCAGTCGGGAGGGAAGTTTTAAATTTGAATCAAGGAAAGAATCTCCCTAAATAGCAAATTGCTATGACGACTGCAAGACGACTGGAATATTCCCTTTTAAATTTAGCAAATGCGTAAGTCATGATGAAGAGAATAAATGGCATCTGCTAAAATTAGCACCAACTTTTGGCTATAAAACTCCAAAGATTTTCATTCTCATCTCACAAAATTCGAAGCTGAGATTTATGCTGGTGGGTTGAGCTGAGATTTAATGTTTTCAAAAATTTGAAGTTGCTGAAAGTGTGTGAAGTGTTAAATTTGATTTTTCAAGAGGCTTGAATTTCTTGAAGATTTGCAAAGTTGCTGAGATCTAAAGTTGCGAGGTTGTTGCGATTCGAAATAAAGTTTGAAGTGTTGAGCATTTTTATTTCTCCAAGTTGCTGAGGTAAGTATTTGAAGTTGCTGAGATTTGATATTTTGCTGAAAGCTGAGGTGTGTTTCGAAGTCGAAAGTTGAAATGTTGAAATTGTTTATGCTGGAAGTCGAAATTGTTTGAACTCGAAATTGCTTGAGCTTTAAATTTTATGAAGTTGCTGAATGTTCAGAATCAAATCTGATTTAAAATTGTTGAAACCTTTGAAGTTGCTGATTTATAACTTTCGAAGTGCTGATTTGAAATTGTTGAAACCTTGAAACTTGGTGATTTATAACTTCCGAACTTGCTGATTTAAAATCTTCGAAGTTGTTGATTTATAACTTTCGAAGTTGATGATTTAAAAGTTGCTGAAACTCGAAACATTTTCCGGAGTTGGGATTGCTGGAGTTAATTTCTTACAAAGAGCTGAAAATCCTTTTGGCTGCAAATTGTCGGAGTTCGGGGTTTTATATTTTCGGAGTTTAAAACTATCGAGGTTTGAAGTCGAAGATTACAACTGAAGCTATTAACTTGTATTTATTTTTGCAGCCAACTCCATTCGCTAGCCGTCTCACATGATTTTTATTTTAAAAGTTTGAAGTGTAATATTTGCTTCTTGTTTTGCAGATGGCCGAAGGACGAAAAGTTGATGTTGCTGGAACAAGCAAAGCTGGAGCTAAGGTTGGGAATAACGAAGTTGTCAAGGAAAACGCCTCCAAGCAGGTTATCATCAAGAGTTTGAAGAAATCCTTCATTCCCGAGTCAAAGATTGTGTCGAAGTTTGGAAACTTGACGGACACCAACCTTGGGCCTTTCAACCTCGAGGCTTTCATACGCAGAATGTATGGGCAAGGTGGCAACCTTCCGACTGAAGCATCGCGCAACATTGTCAAGAGTGGGTTATACGCAGCAGCCGGATTCCAACCAACAGTTCGTTGTCTAGAGCTGATCTTGGAGTGTGCCAACTTTTACAACTCAGATGATCGGACTATTGTATCTCCGGATGGTATGATACTGGCCAACTTTGCGCCTGACGCAATTGGCGAGGCGTTTGGGATTCTGGCTACAAACAATATGTTATATAAATCCAAGGAAAAGGTGGACAAGATGTATGCCACGTCTTTCGAGAAGTGCATGAAGAGAATCAACACCACTTGGATGCAGAAACCAAAGCCTCCTGCTGCCAGGCTGCCAAAGCAGATAATTTCAGAAGAGCTGAAACAAGAGTACTGCGATATAATTATGTTGCTTAGCAGGGTTAACGGCAGCCCGCATTCATTTGTGTTCGAGCCATGGATGTTCTTCTACATCAGTGTGGTGCTTGAAGGGAAGGTGGAAGTGAACTGGGCACAGATGATAAGTGACAACATTGATGAACAGTTCTGAAATTTGAAGAGGACGAGAACATTCTACATGAGCTCGTATGTTATTTACATGCTTGCTCGGATGACAAAGTATAGAGAGTTGGCGTACCAGGAACCAATTGGCTGTGGTTATAATCAGTTCAAGATTCACGAATCTTGTAGACAGTTGCATCTCACGCACACAGGTGACTTCAAGAGAGTTAATGATGCTTTCACTATGTATATTACAAGAACCCTTCAGCGGAGGTTGCAACAGAGAATATTCGAAGAGGCACAAATGTTGATAGAAGAGTATGGGTTTTGGTTCATCCAATTCCCGAAGTTTACTTATTTAAGGCTGCCGGGGTATGACTCATACGTCTACAAATTACCGAGGTACCCCACCAACAGGATGATACTACTTGAGTTGTCTAGGCAATTGGTGGCCTACAACAAAATCATAAGGAGAAAGAAGAAGGGAGGTTTGCATTTTCCCATTGTTTTGGGAAACTCACTTGAAGAATGCCCTACCTTGCAGGCAGCCAAAGAGGCTGAAGATGAATTGAAGTTCTATAAGTTGACTCTTCATACCAGCCGGCAGGATTTCGATCCTCGAGGAAAGATTGGAACAGTTCAGGGTCAGGAGTACAGACACAGAGCCCACTTAGAATATTTTTGGGCAAACGCTGGAGATGAGGCTGAGATTAGGAAAAGAATGTTTTCAAGGTTGCCTCTTAAGTTGATCAGAGAATGTGAAGTGATCCAAGTGCCAGATCAAGTCGAAGAAGATGCCAGGCTTATCCACCCAGATTATGAATCTATAA
>VDFB02099633.1:0-10794 GCA_007258455.2 Sequoia sempervirens | reverse complement strand
ATGGATGTGATCTCACCGATAGGCTGGTGCATTCGATATAACCTCTTGGCGATAGAGTTGGTCTCTCTAACTATTATGTGCTCGGTGTGATGTCTCACTGATAGCGATGGTCTTTCTGATAGAGCTACATGAGTTGAATGTCAGTGTGACCTCTTAGCGATAAGGTTTCTCTCACCGACAGGCAACTACTTTCAGTGAGAAATCTTACTGATAGCACTTGTCTCACCGATAGATTTACATAGGATGAATTTGTGTTCAGTATGATCTCTCGCCGGTAGCATTGGTCTAGCTGATGCTTCTGCAGTGGATATCAATCTGATGTCTTAGCGATGGTGGTGACTCTGAGCAATAATGACAGCCGGGTGTTGTGGCATTGGGGAGACACGACATAGTGTCTCACCGACATGCGACACAATTTGAACACCTTGACCGAATGACTATCCTACGTGGTTTGTCTTTGACCAATCAGAGAAACAAAATGTAAACCGCTAGCAGTTGGATTGTTGTGGCTATTCCTGTGAGGAAGATCAACAAACCATGAATGACATGGATATACTCTATAATCTAAGATGATAATCGGTTCAATGAATAATTCGATGTGTGATCAGTGTGTATGAATTCAATTCAGAGAGCATTGTAATTGGGATGTTCTATACAAGATTGATCAGGAAATTATGCTACTGTAATTTGACATTAGAAAGTGAAGCCTATACTCTGTATGTAATTTTTTGACTATAATACAAAGGGGTTTTTCTTGGTGTGGTGGGTTTTTCTCCCGTACGGGTTTTCCCATGTAAATCTGGTGTTCATTTGTGTATGTTAATTTCTCCGTTTTTGTTATTTCTTTCATGAGTATCTTAATTGAACTGTAATTGTAAAATTTAAAGTCACCTCTACATTATTCCATGAGTTTTTGACATTAGAAGAGTTTGTTCTACACCTAAGCTTTCCTTACACCTAGTACAATTAAGCGGTCAAGATACTCACTGACCACTTTTCCCCTAGTATGTACCTTTTCTACCTTTTGGGTGATAGGATTCTCAACACCAACTGTAATTTTTTGGGGCTCATTGGATAGAGAAGATTGAGTGTATCACGGTCGTAATTTGTTCTATCTTATCCTTATAGTGATCTTTTATCTTTTTCTCCTTGTCAAATTTCTCAATGAAAGAATCCAGTGAAGATTGAACATCTACCTTTGCACTATCATGAGTTACCTTACCCAATTCTACCCTTGTGAAAGAGTAGTCCACAATATCCACTTCTTCATAAGTCTTGTAAGAGGGAGGTTGAGCTATCTCTCAATAATTATTATCATCTTTATCAAAAAGCATCTTGGAAAGAGTCTTTTCTTTCTTCTTGGATCTTGTCTTGGAAAATGTAAGATATGCAAATTCAAACTCATCTGGATAAATATCTTATTTCCTCTTCTTTGGTGTTTGTGATGCAACCATGGTGGTAATGATCAGCTCTCCTCAGGTTGTGTAGCCTTCGTATGGTATGCAGTAGCAGTATTCACAAAGGTTGTAGTTATTATGGAAAGAGTCAGTTAAAATAATCTTGGTAATTTCAGCCCTAAGAACTTGCACAAAATCATTCAAGAACTACTCTAAAATAAAATGTAAAGTGAGGTCAAAAGATGGTGAGGATGAACTTGGTAAAGACATAAGAGAACCAATCACATTCTCTAACCCTTGTTTTGGGCTTTCAAATGGCAACCTTGAGGTAGGAGATGAATGTACAGAATGAATCAACACAACAGGAGCAACAAAACTTGTTAATGAGGGAGGAGCATTAACAAGAACATTAGACATAGATGAGGTCATAGGAGAGAAGTGGGAATCGACACAACATTGGAAATGGGGATGAGGTGATAGGTGGTTCCTTAGGAATATTCTCATGAGGGGAAATTTTTGTTTCCTCCTCTTCATCAATCTACCCCTCTTCTTGTACATGTTCCTCTTGGGCCTCTATGGATGATCATGTTGTCACATGAAATTGCACCCTATTGGACAGAAAGCTCAGCATTCCAATGATAAAATGGAAATGACCTCAAGGTGTTGGACCCTTGTGTGTATGAGGTAAAATCTCTGAAGCTCGGCTTCCTTTTTCAATCCCAATGCAATGTGCTGGTCCAACCCAACACATGAAATCCTACCACTAATAGCTCACAAGGAAAAGGGGAGAAGGAGAACATGAAAGGGAAAATGGAGGTGATACACCAAGATGGAAGGGTCACTTCTTCCTGGCCAAGATTGCATAGTACATCATTGAAGAGGAGCAAGGGGATTTTCACAACTCTTTGTTTGGTCGAATCTCAGAGGGAAACATGGAGGTTAGGGTTTGACAAGGTACTTGAAGGAAAGAGTATTTCTCAACACAACAATTGCAAACAATTTTACCATAACATGTGTACATAAAAATACAAACTAACACTTAGATATGAAGGGTAATAAACATACTCAAACACAAAAGAGTTGAGAAGACCTAAAACTTGATCCATTTCATTAACATAGAGGCAAAAAAGCCAATATTTACAATGGAAAAGTGTAAAATACATGTCTACAAAAGCAAAAACCCTAGAGGAGCCAAAAGAAGAATAACCCTAAAAATGAATACATTTTTTTCCTTTATAGATCAAGCATAACTAATAAAAAAAACTAAACCCTAACCCTAACCAAGGTTAGCAATGAAGCATGTGGCATGCAAGATCTGAGCCATCCGTGAAAGATGTGACCTAGGTCATAGATCTACCAAGAAGTCAACAAAGAGCAATAAATGGGCATGGGAACCCATGAAATCTATCTAAAAAATTTAAGGGATCCCATAAATGTCATCCCTTTTACTGAAGAAGAGTAAGAGGTATAGGGGAAGGCCAAAGGCTGAAACCCAAAAATTCAATACTTAGCCAATTTTTCAAAGAAAAGAATGAAAGTGAGAAGGGAGAAGGGAGGAAACTGTGAAGGCTTGAAGAATAATTTAGAGGTCTGACCTTGAACCATCAGAGGTCAGAGGTCAGACCAAAGGTCTACTGCTTACTATAGGAATGAGTAAGAGGTAAGGGAGAAACCCAACTCTTAAAGCCCAAAACTCAACACTTAGCCAAATTTTGGGTTCAAGACATTGGTGAGAAGAAAAGATGGAAGGAGAAGGTCAAATATGAGGACGTGCAAGTGATAACATTAGACCTTTAGGGGTCAAGCTTTGGACTGTCGAGCAACAACCGATGAAGGGAGTGGTAAAGGGTAACAAGTAAGGCTAAAGGCCAAAACCTGAAAGACTAGAAGAAAACAAGGAAAGGAAGGAGTGATGGAGAAATGGAGAAGGACTGCAAGGAAGAAGGTAAGTGAAAGCCTAAAAACCTAAAAATATGGGACTTAGCCAAATTTTGGAAACCTTCAAGGAGAAAAATATGCAAGATGGCTCATGTACGATCTCTCAGATCAAATATCAATGATGGTTCATCAAAGGGGGGCATGAAAATGACAGTAAGTCCCTCTGCATATTTCTTAGTCTTCTTCTTACCACCCTTGACCACAAACTTGATCTTAGGCTTTGAATATTTTTTGTAGCTTGGAGCATCATTTTTGTTTTTGGTCCTTATTTCTGATTTCTTGCCTGATTGACCTTGAGACTCATCTTTTGATACAGTGAAGAAAGATTTCAATTGAATATCCCTTTTTTCCAACCAAACATTTTTATTTTCCAAGATGGATTGAAACCTTTCTCAAGTTGATATTACCTCTTTTCAAGACCACTGGATGGAAGGAAAAGAAGAAGCTACAACTCTATTTCTTTCATATGTAGGGTATAGAATAGTATCTTCATCCTCTATATCCTATATGATATTAACAAGATCTAATTCCCTTATTTGATCCAAACTTAACCTACAATAATATATTCTCCTGATCCCTTGCTTTTTCCTAATGTTAGCCCAAATGTCTTTGACTTGATGTATGTGAGAGAAATCCATTTTGATTTGAGACTTCATGCCTCTATAATCAAAGTCAAATCTTTCTTTGTACAATTTTATTCTCACCTGTTGCATTTATAATTCAACAACCTTGGCCTTATGCGAAGTCTGAATGGAGTACCTTTTGATCACATGGAAATTTGAATCCTGACTTATATGATTCCATTTGTTTACTATTGTAGACACTAAAAATGTCCTAATCGATGTCATACATTCAAATCATATTTGCTAACATCATTTCCTCTTTTATCCATCCTCTTTTCACTTAATTAATTTAATTATCCTAGATAATTAATTAATTACATCATTTTCGTCCATTTAGCCTAATTAATTAAATTGGGTTAATTCATCTCTTTTCGCACTAACACTTCATCTAATTAAATTAAATACATCAAAATATTTAATTTAATCTCCTAATTCATCTTATTTAATTAAATAACCCTAAGTTGTTTAATTAAATATGATTTTCATCCCCCTCCCCTATTTATTAAATCATCTAATTTAATAAATATCTCTTAATTCTTCTAATTCCCTAATTGCATAAATTAAACCTTGTTTAATTAGAAATTAAATTAATCTTCCTCTAAGAAAAGGGAATATTCCCATGGAATATTCTTTATCCTTTTTGCACAATTAAAAAATTGTTTTAATTTATAAAATACCTTTTTCCTCACCCAAAAGGAATATTCTAAGGAATATTTTCTCTCCTCCAATCAACTCACTTGGCTTCTTCAAAAAGCTAAACCTTCAACCTCCTAAGCAAGTTACCTTTGACCTGTGTGAGTAGGTCAAAAGTGTGTTTGTTTGAGGCAAGTGTGAGCCCTTGATTAAATTTCATCTTTCATTCTCATCTATTGATGAGAATCCATTATCCATGCCTCTCATCCCCTTCATCTTGAACCGTTGATTAAGATTTTTGATCTCAACCATCCATTCCTCGTTTTCTCTCCTATAAATAGATCACTATTTGGAGACAAATGGATCCATCTTTTATTGCAAACTTATGTTGTTTAATTCACTCACATACTCACTCATCTTTTACTCACTTTTTAGCTTATTTTAGTTCATTTTCATTGCATAATAGCTTAGATCATCCATTAATGGCTTCCATGCATCCATCTTAGTTTATAAATAAATTAGGGTTTTCATATTTTAGCATAATTCTAGTTTAGATTAGCTTAGAAATTGTATAATTAGATCATTTATAGCATAAAATCATGGTAACTTATCTTGAATCATGCTTATTTTAGCATAAACTAGGTTTTCATACATCAAACACCATGGTTTCATCAATTCTCTTCCATAGAATCAACTAAAACAAGCTCACTTATCACAGGATTGGGAAAGGGTCATTGTTCCACATTGACATGACACCAATTACACAACAAGATAAGTTTCAAATGGATTAGAATAGATTTTTTGAAAGCTTTCATAATTTAGTATGTTAGGTTTTGATGAAATGTTTAGTTTCAATTCTATTTGATTGATCTTGTTGAGATTCGAGTATTGATGGCTCCATTATGCTTTTATTCTACGTGGATCAAGCGCAATTCAACCCATACCAGTATTTTCTCATCACATTCTCGCACTAGGAGGGAAAACTGATCATTTAACTATTTTTTAGCTCAAATTCCATGTTCATGCTATTTTTCAAGTTGCAATGATGCTCAAACCACAAACAACGATGCCATTTCAATAGCATCACCATATAGCGACGCCCAGAAAATTTGAAACAGTGATGCATATTTAATTTGAAGATATCGTGAAACACAAACGGTGATGCTCAAACTCACCAGACCGATGTTTTCAAATTCCAAACAGTGATGCATTCATTAGTAGTGACGCCCATCAAAATAGTGATGCAATCATGTTCACTGGTCTTGTTGCAAAGCGATGCCCATTTTCACCAAAGTGACACCCAAATCTCAAATTGCAACGCTATCGTGTTCAATGATGCTCAACCAAGGTAAGAAAATTTATGTTTGTTTTTTTCGACATATGGCTTAATTTCTTTGGTTTATCTAATCACTATTGAATGTCTAATTGTGTTTTCATTGTTACACTGACAGGGTTTTGCAGGGTTTAAAGGCATGGCATGAAATTGAAGAAATTCCCTTCTATCTTAAAATTCTATAATTGTAATAAGTGTTCAACACTTTGGGGCAATTATAACCCAATTTCATGTTTTTTTAATTTCAATTTTAGGCAACACACTAGTTTTCAATTGGGTTTAAAATGGATATTCTAAGTTGGATAAAATTGAACCCTCATATCACATCTTTCAATTGGGCTTAAAATTGAACAAGGAAAACTCATCTTTCAATTGGTGCTTAAAATGAATTCATCATTGCTTTGAAAGGTTAAAATTGACAATTGTTTTCCTTTTTTTATGATTTTCAACGTTGCTAGTGAATGCGTATGCAATTATCTCATGTCATTTGGCAATCTTGAAAAAAAAAAACATTCTCTAACACTTTTCAAAATCACCCACATCTTTCAATTTGGGTTTAAAATTGAACAACCATGCTAGTGTGAGAAAAGGCATAGCGTGTGTTCTCTCTTTGTGCATGCAAGCAAAGATGATCAAACTATAGATGTACTTACTCGCTATTGTTAACCTTTAGAGGGCCTACCTTGGTGGGAAAAATTACTCACCCCAAGGGAACAACCCAAGCAGTAACAAGCATAAGCCAAGCTCTTCCAAACCACTATATAAATTTGTGGTTGTGATGAAAATCGTAAAGAATGGGAAGTGGTACATGATAGCTCTCCCCCAGTATCTTTATGATGTGTAAATTCCTTGTTCTAAGGGTTGGGAGACCTCTCACAAGGATTTTATCATTACACCCCCTAAACTAGATGCCATTATTATGAACCTTTGTGTAGAAGCCAAAAATCCCTAATATTTGTTGATGTTAGGAGGTTGAACCTCTGAAGCCATCCCACATACTTGTGGTTCTTAGTAGAGATGAAGAGTTTTTAATGGGAGATTCATGAGAACTCGAATCTTGGCTAACCCATAGAAGTGAGTGTCGTGGAGGGGAGCTAGTGTGGTCAAGCTTCTAATCATCCACTCTGAATATGCGTAGTTGGAGGAATCCAAGTGGGAATTCAACAAATATAGCCATTTCTATCCTAGGGTTGTAATGATTGTGAGTTAGTTTAACACTTTGCTTGATTTCAAAATGATCCAAAAACAAACATTCACTATCCAAATTTCAAACACTTTGGCTCAAATATGGATTTCTTGAGTTAGCCTTGATATTACTGCTTGTCCTAAGGATTTATCCTTAGAGATTTCTAAATATCTTGGCATTAATCTCAATCCCATATTTATGAAAGGAAACATAGGAAATTATGGATTTAACCTCATGATTTTCATGAAATGGACATTGTGAAAGTTATGATGTTTTTGACATAAACATCTAGTTTGGAAACATAATCAAATACAAGTGTTTGTGGTAAAATCAATTTACCTAAGAAGAGATAAATTGGAAAATGAACCCCACATTGACTATTTGGAGATCGATTGGTCTCATTGAACAACCTAATCTTCCAGGTGCTATAAATTAGCCAAACTTTGAACTCATAAATGGTGAACAAACAGATCTCATTAGCAATTTGAGAACCTTCACTTTTGAAAACAAGGAAACAAATACACATTGGAGAAACACAACCATTTTAGACGAAGAAGAGGAACACGTCGATATTGAGGCTAGAAGGCCCCTATTACCACCACCCATGTGGCAATAAATATCTTTCTTTCTTCCATAAACTTAAATTGTTTCCACATGATCTCACGAAAAATCTAGATTCCTAAGCCAAAGTCTACAGGTCCTCATTTTAGACTTAGGAATCTCACTCCAAAAACTCTTAAGAAACACCTTCGAGTAGTTCACAAAAATAGAAACAGATTGGTGCAAAACTTTTATAGACATGCTTCAAGGTATAGTCTAGAATTGTATGCATTCTTTTGGAGTCAAAATCCTTGTCTTTTTCATGATACTAAACTCCTCTAAATGATTCATCAAACAGTCAAAATCCATATAGGAAAATCTCCAGCACTCCATTTCAAACATAGGAATCATAGAACAAGGTATAGTCAAAAGTGGGCATCCATATTTTACCGTAACCATTACACTTTGTTGAGAAAATTTTATGCCTGAGCTAGGAGAGCCTGAACACATTTGAACATTCCCATCCATCCTCTAATTTTCTAGAAATTTAACATATTAGAGGTCTAGCATCATCTTCACTACCTTGATCTTGTTGAAACAAAGGTTCACTTTACTAGATGATCTCATGCAAAGTAAGGATCCCTAAACCAAGTTCAATTGGTCGTAATTTTAAACTTAGATATTGTAGTGCAAAAGCAATCAACAATTGCATTGCAGCACTCTATGAAAACATAAACAAGTTTTTGATAAACTTTTATGAACACACACTGAGAAAATATCCTAACATGTACACATTCTTTATGAGCTAGAACCCTCATCTTTTTGAAGATCAACAACTTTTTTAAATCATTGAGTATTTAGGATTTGAACATTTTAGAGGTTTCTCATCATTCTCACTACCTTGATCTTATTAAAACAAAAGGTTCACTTTAGGTCAACATTGGGTCCAACATTTCACCTAGCCCTTCATCAAATCTCATCCTTCGCCTCATCTATCTTTGCAAAATTTCAAAAAAACTAACACTGTGGGACTTAAACATCAAACCAACTTGCTACCTTAGCTACTTTTTATGTGAAATGTATCCTTGTCCATGCACTTAGTTAAGATAGTTATCATCTTGAACTAGTTTATCTTAAAGGTCACAAGTCTACCCTAAAGATTTCTAAGTTCATTAGCATTCGTTATCCCAACATCAAAACATCAAACTTAAGTCAAAAGTGTTGTCCCAAAATTATTGCAAAGATCACTTCCCACATCACCCATCTTTTCATCCCCCATTATCATCATTTCTCCCAAAAGACTTAGAGTGTCCCTTTTACCTAGGTTTGAGTCAACTAGAGAGTTCAAACATTACAAAACTCAACACAACTCTCCCATAGCTGACACCAAATTTATGGTCATGATGAGCTCACAACACAAGAGAATCATGGAGAAAGAAAAAGTTACATTTACCTCAAGTGATCCAAATCCTTTAGAATTTGATCCTAGAAGTCATGTTACACCATCACAACAACCATCATCTCCTTTGGGACCATATGAAATTGAAGACATCACAAACAACCCATTTGAGCTCACTAGAGAAGAACTTTTAGAACATCAATCTTTTGAAAGTGTAGCTCCTATTTCCCCAACATTTTTAGCATAGAGTTTAACATAGGATTTCACAACTCCATCACAAGGGCTAAGTCAAACTTACATACCTAGTCTTGTAACCAGCCTTGCTAAAGATTTTGGTCACACCTCATCATTTGAAAGTAGTATACTTTTAGGTACTCTTTAAACTAATCCTCCACCTCGTACCACCGTTTGGAAACCTACCTTTAGTGCTCCTCCTATTCCCGAGGATCCAAAATAGCTACACACTCCACTTGAACTTCACTATTCCACCTTCACTTCAGAATTTTAGGGAAACCCTTCTTCATCCACACCCATGAGTATCACAAGTATTCCTCCCATCACACATAGTGGTATAGACCAAAAATCCCAAAACAACACACTAGGTCATGTCAATACCGTATCATAAAATCCACCCTTAAAGAAAATAGGGACATCATTATCCAACCCTCCGGTGGGTTCAACCATTCCATCTACCATTACCACATCATCCACCAAAAATCCTCCTCAAAACAATCCCTTGGTTACTAGTTCTATCAATCCTGGGAGTACCATGATCACGAATCCTTTGTTTACATCCTTTGCACAAGGAAATCCTCAAAACATAGGACAAGGAAATATTTTCAATCAATGGACTCAAGGTCCTAGTGTGTCATTTCCATTACAAAATTTAACGACATCATCATTTCCAACAACTCCCTTTTCTATGCCAAATCAATCAAGACCTCAAACATACATTCCTCCACCTTATTCCACAATATTGCAAGGAATGTTAAACCAAGGGAACCCTCCACCTTTCAGTAGCAATCCATTAAAGACTCAAAACATCAATATCCCTAATCCTTCACAAATGTCGCAACAACCACCTAATCTCACATTGCAAGCACATGCCTTAGCTTTATATAAAGCACACCAAACTTATTGTGTGAACCCCAATCCTAATACCTGCAAAACAAAGAGAATAAACACATTAAGTTAGATATTGCAAGCATGAACAAGGATTCCCTATGAAATCCATTTACAAGCTTCAAATTAGGAAAGAAAACAATGAAGAACACAATAAAACAAGAAAACATAGATTCAATCCTAATTAGAAAAGAAAACACATGATCCCATGGGGGAATTGGTGCCAATTTGATGTGGAAATTGGCCCTTTCCCAATTCCTAAGATGCAAGCTTGATATGTTGATGATGATTGGTCCACTTTGTTGATGAAGGATGAGAGCTCCAAGCCCAAAATCTGCAAAAAACCTAGCTAAGAACTCAAGATTGATGGATGGAAATGGCTAAATATTTTAGCATAATAACTTTGCATAATTTGTGGATGATGGGATGAGGATATGAGCACTTTATTTATAGAATATCAAGATGGATGAATGTCCAAATTTGAGCAATGTGGGACTAGCATTCATCCAATGGCATGATGCCACTTGTCAATCTATGAGTTGATGAAGGATGTGCAAGATTTGGGGATTGTGCCAATAAATGCATATTTTTGAATTTCAAATTTGTTGAAATGACTTGCAAGA
>VDFB02099632.1:0-21094 GCA_007258455.2 Sequoia sempervirens | reverse complement strand
ATGGTTAGGTATAGTCGGATCAAGAAGAAACAGTTGGGCCGAGATAGGATAGAAAGGTCCTCAATTCTATCAAAACTGCGATCGGAGGATATGGATTTTCAACAAAAAAACAATGTAAATAAAAATTTAAAACCCTAAAACGGACCCTACCCACAATAGCTTTTGATGGATTCGCGCAAGTTTGCAGATGCCTGGCATGAGCTGGGCACTTCAAATGAGGGAGTCTAAACTTAAGTCGTTGCCTCGCAATTGCTATCCAATGAAAATGCATTTCAATTTATTCTTTTAAGCCATACGAATTTCTAGATGAATTTTTACGATTTTTATATAAAAAAAATAATGTTCGCTGAATTTCAAACTCCATGGCCAAAATTCAGCGAGCCCTGCAACTTAGCCTGAAACTACACTGAAAAGATTTCCTATTTAAATAGGACTTCTAACAAGGCTTTTATACTGACAAATATAACCAAACAAAAGATTTCCAACACATAGTAACATAATATTTTTGACCAGCAAACCATGGCATCATTGCTACATTCTCCTATCCTGCAAGGGTAAAATAATTTGCAGTAAGTAGCTTACAAAGAAGGCCATTTCATGGCAGATGGCTGGGCTGTACTTCTGAAGACCGGTGCTAACATTGTATCTACCTCGGTGGCAGCCATGTCCAAGCTTTCAGAAAGGATAGCCTCACACTTCAGTGCTAGGTTGTTAAGATTTAGCTTATTCATCATTTCTGCTGCTTTTTTTCTTGCAGCTTCCCAGCATAGAAGGTTCTCAACAATATTAATTATTTGTTTTGTTATTGAACACAAATAAAAGGTGATACAATCATTTATCCGCATCGGGTGTTGAAAGTGATGATCCCCAAGTATGCTACATGATGATGTATAGCTAACATCAAGTGGTAGGAGGATGATTGTGATGATAGCTTCACAGTTTCATCCAAGGTCAGTTCAGGATATCTCTGTGAATTTGTAGCTTCTTAGGAATCAGAGGAGCTCCCATCAAGCTGATTGGAAGCAGCTAACCTTAAATTCAGGTGTAGTAGGACAGAACCAAAGCGCATTTTCTTAATCACTTTCTTCATTATTGCTGCCTGTCACAAGTCAATAATCAGTTTCATATGTCCTACAGTAGGTCCCAAGCATTCTGCTTATCAAAATGGCTCCAGAGGACAATGCAAGAAATTCTAAGTTAAATTTAACTACTGATCCCACTAATATTTATCACCTTTGTTTGCTCACAGTCTTGCCTGAATTGAGCAATTTTTAACAGATACCAGTTATACAATTACATTGATAATGTCCATACAGCAATAAGATTAAGATTAGAACAAAAACCATTATTATCCCATGTACACCATCATACAAAAAAACCTCCAACATTATTCTACACTTACATTCATAATGTCAACCTAGTAACAAGAATTCCAATGGTTTAGAGACTCGAGGGAAATAAAAAAACGACTACTATCCACTGTACTGCTGCATGGTAATAGACTCCAGCATTACAGACAATGCAAGGTTACTTGTCCGCAAAATGAACAATAACATAAACAATAACCCAATATACCTGCTTTTTCCTGTACCACGTTCATGCACTCCAATATACTTTATACGATCTCCTGTATAAAAAATAAAAGTTAAAAGCATTACCTCGAGAATTTTCTAATTAAAACATAAAGCAGAAACAAGGCTTAAATCTAAATTGCTTTTGCTATCAACTGACACTATCATCTGTTTTCAATCATAGAAATAACTTAAGCCCAGAAGTGGATTACTAATTTCAGGGTTAATTGGGCAGAGACATTTGTTGACTGACATTTTCATGGCAGGCATGCACCCAACATCTCAAGTTAAGACCTTCAATTACAAAGACAATTGTTGCCCACTGCTAGAGACAGAAAGTAACAAAAAATTTAGAAAATTCCAATTTTGGGGATTAAACAAGATTTGGAAGGATTCTTAGACTATGCTTTCAAACCCAAACATGTCGCATTGCATTTCAAGTCTAGGAAAAAACGTCAAGGCCATGCTAATGCCTACAGATAGAACCTACCCACATGTCACAGCATGCAAAGGTGACCTAAAAGGGCTTTGCAAGTCACCAAAGCATTTCAAAAATACAAGATCACTCTCACACCAAATCTCTTTGACACATCAAGGCCAGCACATGTTCCACACACTATGCATAGATTATGGCTACCTAATAAGCAAAGAGCTGCCTGTTTACTCAATAATGCTAATTGAACAATTAACAGAGTGTAAATGGAAATACATAACAACAATTAACAAAATATATCAATTACTCATAACAATGCTGAAGATATGTCATGTATTCATTCATGCATCATACATGCAATAATGTATGATATGTCATGTATGTGGTCCCCAACTATGAGTACAATGAGGAAATATATAGCAAGCCGATGTTGGTTGAGAACACCTACCATCGATAACTACCAACTAACAACCAATGGTCAAGGACTAATTACAAAACAACTTATTTATTTATTCATTTACCATCGACTACATCAGCACCCCCCCAAAAACAAACAAAATTGGGGGTTGAACAACCCAAACTACAACAATTGAGAAGGAGGATGAAAAGACGTCTTTGGATGTATAAACAATGTAGGTGGAATTCCTTACTTCAGTCCATGTATACAAGGATTGGTGAACTTATTAGTAGTACTTTAGTTCATTGAAGGCCTTCTCCTGGTCTCCTATCCATATGAACAGTCGGCCCTTCCTTGTGGGTAGGTCAAGTGGGTAGGATATCTAGGCAAAGTTTTTGATAAATCTTCTATAATAACCAATGTGACCCAAGAATGACTTTACTCCAATAATGTTTTGAGGTGCTTCTGTATGTATGATCACCTGTATTTTGTTTGGGTTGGTCTTCAGTCCGGCTTTGCAAACTATGTGTCTAAGCAATTTTCCTTGAGGTACCATGAGACTGCACTTCTTCGAATTCAATACCAATCTTGTTGCTCTGCACCATTCCATGAATTTTCGAAGAGCTTTTAGATGTGTCTTGGTCACTATATATGACCATAGTCCAGGAATGCCTTAAAGTTTCCCACTAACATTTCGTCGAATATGTGTAGAATGTTTGAAAAGTTGTCGAAGCATTGCACAGATTGAACGGCATCCGATTGTATGCATACACTTCATCTTTGACCACGAACGTAGTTTTCACTTTGTCCTACTTGACTATGCTTATTTGGTTATATCTAGAGAATTCGTCCATGAATGAATAAATTTCATGGCCAGCCACCTCTTCTAATATCGAATCAGTGAATGGAATCGGGAATGGATCTCTTATGGTCACTGCATTCAAAAATCTGCAATCCACACACATTCGGATTTGTTCAAATTCTTTCTTTAACAACATGACTATTGCAGAGACCTAATCATTGACTTCGACCTTAAAGATTATTCTAGCTTCCAACATCTTTTCTATTTCCTCTTGTACCTTTGAAGCATAATTCTTGTTCATTCGGTAGGATTGCTTTTGTACGGGTTGTGCTCTCAATACTAGAGGGATTCTATATACATAGTTCTAGAGGTATCCCTTTCATTCTTTGTATTCTGTGAAAATCTTGAATGTTGTCGCCTTCAACACAGGATTCTAGTTGTCTCCGACTAGGATCATTCGTGGACTATTCTCCCCTCCTAAGTTCACCTTCTTAATCCTCGATTCTTCGTATTTGATCACTTTGTCTCATTCAAAACTATGAGCTGGTGTGTCATCCACCCTGGCCACTCCCTCCTCACATTCTTCGTACTATAAAGAAAATGTCCAAATTGTTGTGAATTTTTGAAAAGACGTCCTTGGATGTACAAACAATGTAGGTGGAATTCCTTCAATCTGTGTATACAATGATTGGTGAACTTATTAGTCATACTTTAGTTCATTGAAGGCCTTCTCCTGGTCTTCTATCCATACGAACAGTCGGCCCTTCCTTGTGAGTAAGCTAAGTAGGTAGGATATCTAGGCAAAGTTTTTGATAAATCTTCTATAATAACCAGCGTGACACAAGAATGACTTTACTCTAGTAATGTTTTGAGGTGCTTTTGTTTGTATAATCACCTATATTTTGTTTGGGTTGGTCTTCAATCTGGCTTTGCAAACTATGTGTCTGAGCAATTTTCCCTGAGGTACCATGAGACGGCACTTCTTCAAATTCAATACCAATCTTGTTGCTCTGCACCATTCCATGAATTTTCAAAAAGTTTTTAGATGCGTCTTGGTCACTATATATCGACCATAGTCCAAGAATGCCTTAAAGTTTCCCACTAACGTTTCGTCAAATATGTATAGAATGATCCTTTGAAAAGTTGTCGAAGCATTGCACAGATCGATCGGCATCCGATTGTATGCATACACTTCATCTTTGACCATCAACGTAGTTTTCAATTTGTCCTACTCGACTATACTTATTTGGTTATATCTGGAGAATCCGTCCATGAATGAATAAATTCCATGGCCAGCCACCTCTTCTAATAAACGATTCAGTGAATGGGATCGGGAATGGGTCTCTTATAGTCACTGCATTCAAAAATCTGCAATCCACACATTTGGATTTGTTTGGATTCTTTCTTCAATGATATGACTATCGCAAAGACCTAATCATCAACTTCGACCTTAAAGATTACTCTAGCTTCCAACATCTTTTATATTTCCTCTTGTACCTTTGAAGCATAATTCTTGTTCATTCGATACGACCACTTTCATACAAGTTGTGCTCTCAATACTAGAGGGATTCTATATACACAGTTCTAGAGGTATCCCTTTCAAGTCTTTGTATGTCCATGCAAAGATGTCTTTGTATTCTGTGAAAATCTTGAATGTTGTCGCCTTTAACACAGTATTCTAGTTGTCTCCGACTAGGATCATTCGTGGACTATTCTCCCCTCCTAAGTTCACCTTCTTAATTCTCGATTCTTCATATTTGATCACTTTGTCTCATTCAAAACTATGAGCTGGTGTGTCATCCACCCTGGCCACTCCCTCCTCATATTCTTCGTACTCTAAAGAAAATGTCCAAATTGTTGTGAATTTGTCAAAAGATGTCCTTGGATGTACAAACAATGTAGGTGGAATTCCTTATTTCAGTCCATGTATACAAGGATTGGTGAACTTATTAGTCGTACTTTAGTTCATTGAAGGCCTTCTCATGGTCTTCTATCCATACGAACAGTCGGCCCTTCCTTGTGAGTAAGTCAAGTGGGTAGGATATCTAGGCAAAGTTTTTGATAAATCTTCTATAATAACCAGTGTGACCCAAGAATGACTTTACTCCAGTAATGTTTTGAGGTGCTTCTGTTTGTATTTTGTTTGGGTTGGTCTTCAGTCCGGCTTTGCAAACTATGTGTCTAAGCAATTTTCCCTGAGGTACCATGAGACGGCACTTCTTCAAATTCAATACCAATCTTGTTGCTCTGCACCATTCCATGCATTTTTGGAGAGCTTTTAGATGTGTCTTGGTCACTATATATCGACCATAGTCCAAGAATGCCTTAAAGTTTCCCACTAACGTTTCGTCAAATATGTATAGAATGATCCTTTGAAAAGTTGTTGAAGCATTGTACAAATTGAACGGCATCCAATTGTATGCATACACTTCATCTTTGACCATCAACGTAGTTTTCAATTTGTCCTACTCGACTATGCTTATTTGGTTATATCTGGAGAATCCGTCCATGAATGAATAAATTTCATGGCCAGCCACCTCTTCTAATATCGAATCAATGAATGGAATCGGGAATGGGTTTCTTATGGTCACTGCATTCAAAAATCTGCAATCCACACATTCGGATTTGTTCGGATTCTTTCTTCAACAATATGACTATCACAAAGACCTAATCATCGACTTTGACCTTAAAGATTATTCTAGATTCCAACATCTTTTCTATTTCCTCTTGTACCTTTGAAGCATAATTCTTGTTCATTCGGTAGAACCGCTTTCGTACGGGTTGTGCTCTCAATACAAGAGGGATTCTATATACACAGTTCTAGAGGTATCCCTTTCAAGTCTTTGTATGTCCATGCAAAGATGTCTTTGTATTCTGTGAAAATCTTGAATGTTATCGACTTCAACACAATATTCTAGTTGTCTCCGACTAGGATCATTCGTGGACTATTCTCCCCTCCTAAGTTCACCTTCTTAATTCTTGATTCTTCGTATTTGATCACTTTGTTTCATTCAAAACTATGCCCTGGTGTGTCATCCACCCTGGCCACCCCCCCCCTCATATTCTTCATACTATGAAGAAAATGTTTGAATATATTGTGAATTTGTCCTCTTCTTCTCCTTTGATCTCCCCGACTTGCAACATATTGCAGTCATGCCATAATACTTCATAGTCTTCCATTTGCCAATGAAAAACTCTATTGAGCGAGCTTGTTTCGTCCTCTAAACAATGTTGGAGTTCAAGGACTCCATCGTTTGGTTCCATAAATCTTCTTTCTTCTTCTATTCTTGATACTACTCCTTCAAAGTCTGAATCAAACGAGGCCATCTCTTCGCTCACCACTTGATTTCTCAAGTCAATCACGTACTTCTTCTCGTTGTTTTCGATGGAATGTATTTTGTTTCCAGTTATGGTCATTGGCTGCAATCAACCATTCCCTCCCAAGTAATACATCGTATGCCTTCTTTTGCAATGGAATGACCATGAAGTTCAATAGGAAAGGTTGGGTTTCGATTGTCACCTTTTGTGCCATCAACGTTCCCAATGGCTTGATGCCATGTTGGTCAGCACCAACCAACTGGAATGTCGATGGCCAGAGTATTGGCTTCTTGAGGGACTTCCATGTATCTTTGGGCAGCACGTTGACTCCCAATCCTTTGTCGACAATAGTGTTTGTTAAGCTCTTCCCCTAATCTCCATTTGAACAGCAATCAGTTTTTTTCCTATGTTCACCATTAGTAGCATTGGGTCGATGACTTGTTCGCCCTCGAGTGGCAGCTCTACTATCATGCCTTCTCGTTAGCCTTCCTATTGCCGAGTTTGATTGTCACTGACCATGTTTGTAATTGCCACTCTCAATTGTGGCATGGTTTGGAGAAGGTTTGTTACCTTGATTGGTATGGCTGCCTGCAGCACCTGTCATACGATGTTCCTTTCTAACTCCAACCGCAATGAGGTTCTTGCAGTTTCGTTGGAGGTCCTTCATTCTTTCACCATCGCCTGTTCTACTTTTGCTTTGGCTTCTCGCAGTCATTCCTTTTTTGTATGAGGGTCTAGGTATATTGCCTTCTTCATTTGTGCTCTGGTAATTGCCAGAACTTCCTTGTCTCGCTCCTCCACGTCCAGCATGTTAATGCCTTTTTGCTTTGGGCAATCAGTGTCTTCATGATCACTTGGTCCACACCACTTGCACAACATCCCCATTTTGTTCTAGTTGCACAACATCCCCGTTTTGTTCTAGCTAATTTTGCATTCTCTAGTGAAGTGACCCCATTCATTGAATTTTCTGCACTAGATCATCGATCTTCCCTACATATCATATTAGATCCTGCTTCTTCGTCCACTATTATTGAACCGATTATCATTTCCCCATTTGTTCCAATATACACCAAGAGATGTATTAGTGTTATTGTTCTATGCTTTTCAAGGTGTGGTCAGAGGGGTTGATTGTTCCCCTTGGGTGAGAAGCCCTTGTGTGCTTCTTGTCTTCAAGTTGTACGAGCATTCCTTGATGGAATGTCCCATTACTTAGCAGACATCACAGAATAATGTTTTCAAGTAGTTTTTTTTTTTGTGTGACCAACCTTGCACTCAGTGCACCACAATTCCTTACTTTCCTTTGTACTTTCCTTCGTGGCTTTTAGCTCCTTCATCATTCTCATCATATCCTTCCTTAAAGCTTGAGTGGTCTTTGATTCACTGTCTATGCTCTCATCATCGTATGCCCTCCTTGTCCCCCAAGAAGATGTCATACCTTGTAATATCCACCCCCACTTTTTTTTATTTTACAACTTGTTAGCATTAGAAATATAATCAATGATACTCAGCTAAAATCAAGTACCTTCCACTTTTTGATCACATAGATCCCAATGTGGGCAAGGTGAGAGCATACAGTGGTAAGGTTTAGATTGCAATGCTACTGAAAGAAACCACTTGTTTAGTGGGGTGAGTAGTAAACTTCCACTTATGCAGTGGATACAATTGGAAGTAAACAACTCTTTTGCTTTTCAGCGGCGAGTGCAAATCAAAGGCCACTGATGCAATGGGGTCAATACAATGCAACCACTATTTCAATGGTGAGAATAAAGATACCACTTATTCAGTGGGGGCAGAAGTATACTACTTATCCAGTGGGGTTAATATCAAATCCAAATAAGAGCTAAATCACTAAATGGTACTACCAAATCAGTGTTACAATAAGAGCTCAATACAAAATGGTATTAACAATTACAATCCAACTACTAACGAGATAGAAATATGAAATGAACACCCCAAATACATTTAACCCACTGAAAATAAGATCCCCAAGTGAAACAACGCCAATATACCTGAGTATAGCATCATGTAAGGGACCAAATTGACTCAGAAAGTAAGTTACAACAGGTCTACAACACTCAAAAATCGCTGGGTGTAGGTACAGGCAGCCCTCATAATCATCACCAAACTCTCCAACATGGCCAAAGACCACTCCCAAACAAGTTGCAGGTGTCACACCAGATATAGGCACCTCCAAACAAGTCTAAAGAGGCAAGGAAAGAGGTGCATTTCACCCCTGGAAGTCCAGCGCCCCTTCCCAAGAGTTGTACGGCCTGCAAAGGGGCAATTTAGCTTGTATAAAATCAGCAACTCCACCAAAAATTCTGCCAACTCTCCCTTCTAGTCGCCCAAGGCTGCAGAAAACATTAAAGCAATACCCACAAAATGATAATTGATGCTTCAAATAATATGAGCCAAGAAGTGGTACGAACTGTACCAACAAGGGGGTACGGCCAGCAAGCAAAACCTCTAACAAACACACTCCAAAACACTTTGCAAATCAAGAAAATCACACCAAACATATATACACTAAAAAACATCAAAGCAATCCATAACTGAAATCAAACTAAAAATGTCCATCCAAAGCTCCAATGGTGACTCCGGCAGTGAACCACACCAATGTCCAGCTAGGGAGTATCTCTCAACTCCTAAACTAGAGCAAACTTGAGGGTTTTCATCCTCAAAGCCTCGAAGGATTCAATCCACAATCCAGCAGCACTTCGTTATCTCCAATCAACATGACCAAATTAGCTACCCTTGGCCTCCTTATATAACTTTTTAGAGGGAAAGGTTACAAATTTGAAAATAATAAAATAATCCACCTTTTTGAAATTGCCTTTATAAAATAATAATAATCTCTCATATGCCAACACCCCCCTTTTTCAAGTCTAGGCGTCTAACTTGGGGCCTTTTTCACCTTTGCAAAAGATTAAAATCACTTAAGTGAATAATTAATAATTAGACATTACACTTAAGTGAAATATTAAATTATTTTACCCCTTTATAACAAAAAACCTTGAATCAACTCAGAATCCAAATCTGATTACACTGAAGGGATGTGGAGGCCCTGGATGTGTGAATGAGATCATTTTGAAGACTTTCTAAAAATAGATGTGCTCTCCAAGAAGTTTGGAGAACACCCAAATCATCTAATAACACTGCAAAGAGTGTCATTCAACTTAGAATCATCCACTGAGCTCAAAGCCAACATCAAAAACCAAGAACTATTGCCAATGCATTCTCCAAAGATCTTGGAGTCCCCTTAACCCTTCCATTTAGCCTATGATAACTCTGGAAATAAGCTAATGACCACTAAAAAGCTTAGGACTGAGAAGGGGGCATTACATATCTTCACTTTTTATATCCATCACCCAATTGTAGGCTTCGGCATACGATGACGAAGGTGTGATTTCCATCTTCTTCCTCAACGAAGGAATCAATCATTTGATTAACCATCTCTTCTTCAATCAATCGATCAGCTAGTTTTCTTGTTTGACCAATTATTCCTTGAGTGTACGATTGAAGGCTCGTGCATTCTCATGCTTTCCTTGTTTGTTGTTGCATATCTCTGCTATAATTTCACTGTAGTCTCTCAGGAGTTTGAATTCCTCCAGGAATGCTCTTTTCAATGCATCCCATGTATTCTTATGAGATGCTTCCAATTCAGTGTACCAGTCTATGGCTATACCTTTGAGAGTTGTCGGAAATGTTTCTAGCCAATATACTTTGTCGTCTTGACCATTTGCTACCCAAATTGTCTCACATGTTTTACAATGCCTTACAAGGTCCTCTGACCCATTTCTAGTGAACTTTGTAAGTTTTTGCCGCTCAACATTCGAACTTACTGGGGGAGTCACCATCTTGCCTCCCTGTTGCACCCTCTATGACAGTAACCTTTTTGGAGAGTTTTGATTCATACATTCTAGTGCTTTCCTTGCACTCTCAAACACACCACAATCCTTCACTTGTCCCTATTCAACGTTTGTCACCCTCAAGTTGCCTTCAGGGTCCTTTCAATGCTCCCTTTGTTTTGGCGTTATCGGCTTCGATCTTCTAATGTTTGGTTCTTCTATCAGTGTCAAGTATTCGATTTGGTGTATGGTCTATGCCAAGCCATCGATAGGTTCTCTAGCCTTCCCCTTCGGCCAATTTTATTTGTATGAATTGTTCTTCGACAATCGAATTGGTGGTTTCTTCCTCGCCTTACCTTTCGCCCGATGGTGAACCTCCTTTGTCACCCAGCAATGACCCTTCTTTGTCTGACGATAATGGTCTGTATGATTCTCTGGCAAGGTTTTCTTCTTCACTTTCCCCTTCGTCAAACGTTGATGGTATGGACGGTTCTCTCGCTTGGTCGATGAGGTTGGTGTATGTTTTGTCAATGTTGTACCCATAATAATTTTTTGCTTCAATAAGGCATTTTGCTAAAAATAAGCTAAATCATGCAAAATTGTTGTCAAAACTCCGTTTTAGGTCAAACAAAACATAGGCTTTTTGTGGGTTTATGTCAAGGAAGATACTTGCAAAATTCTAAAAATTTGAAAATTAGGGTTTCAAATCCCTATTTTTAGGAAAACCCCTAAAAATAAGACCTTTCCAGAATTAGTTGAAAATGATTTTGATAGGATAAATTGGCTTCACGATCACAGTAGTCAAGACAAAATCACCAAAAAGTTTGTTTTACTCTGGTGGGTCTATTTTCATTTTTCAGGAGAAAAGCTAGGACCTTCGCAGCCATTAATGGCAAAATGGCTAGTACTAGGTGTCGAAATCCAAGCCTCAAAAGTTCCAAGGAGGAATCCATGGCGAAAAATGTTCAAAAAGATGCTTCTCGACGAAGGGGATTTTTAAAGGTTGAAAATGCTGAAAATTTTCTAAGTCTGGAAGATGCACGCCTTGCTACCAGAAAGTTGCTACGTAGTCAATGCCTTGGTGAATTTTTCAAGCACCCGTACACTCAGCATGGTGAAAGCAACTGCTACAATGAACGCATCCGCGTCGTTGACAACGGTGATCAAGTCAGTCGAGCTACAACAGTAAACGCAAAGCACGAAGAGGTGAAGATCTTAAAGGAAATGATGAAGTTGCGGTCAAAAGAGCCCCTGCTAACCAAGGGCGCCCATGAGTTCAAGAGGTCAAAGGCAGTCATCAAGTCTTGCCTAGACAATCATCTCCTTCGTAATTCTGCCAACTTTATGACGGATCATCAAGCAAATCCAACAGATCCATCAAACGCCGTCAAACGAAGGCAAAGGCAAAAGGTGCTAAAAGCAAGTCATCAAAAATGGCAATCAAAACATGAAAAAAGAGCCCCTGCTAACCTAGGGCGCCCAAGCATAAGACTATCTAGATGTCAATTTTTTAGAAAACTTATCTTCAAGTGATCTCCCCAGAATCAACTCAGCTTTGCAATGAACCTATTCACCAGTCTACGAGACACATCAAACAACAACAACTGTTGATCATTTGAGCATGTAAAACAGAGGGTAAACTAATGGACATCAAGGCAAAAGGGCCCCTATTGACCAAGGGCGCCCATCATTTTGGGCAACCAAATGAAGTTTTCCACAGCTATTTTCTGCAAGGCATCTGCTCAGTATTCTTTCAGCTTCGCGATCAATCCAGTTGCGAGCTCACGGGACCTGTAGAGCATTCGCAAACGAAGATCAAGCATTAAAACGTTGGAGGTAAAGGCAAATTGAAGGACACAAAGAATTGACTAAGTATCAATGAAGCTACACCTTTGCAAAAATAGGCGCCCAACCTTTTGGGCTGTCATATGCAGTCTTCAAGCTCTGTGACCTCCAAGAAGTCTTTCTTTGTTTTGATCAATCTCAGCAATGACACCGTCGACCAATTCAACAAATAAATCAAACATTTGACGATGGAGATCAAACTGGGGCTGTTCGTGAAAGTTTGCAAAGTGAAAATAATAGCATCAAAGGCCAAAAATGCCCCTGCAGACCAGGGGCACCCAAGCTTTCAGGACCTCCAAATCGACTTTCATGACCTACAAGGCCAGACATTCTTTCCGGAGCTAAGTTGGTTATCCATTCCACACCTTGGCACGTTCACCAAAATCATCAGTCATCGGGAATCTCATATCAAAGCACTGAAGGTCAAAATAAAAAAAAATTAAAGACATCCAGAAATTTGGCTGTGTTAAGGAAAATGCTCTCTCCTGGGAAAAGGCGCCCTTGAATTTGAGGCATCAGATTCAGGTTTTTGGATTTGCAACTCCCAAGCATACCTCTTCAGAGTCAATTCAACTTAGCAATGGATCCGTAAGCAACACCTCAAGATCAACTGAGCAACCGGAATCGAGGATTGAACAAAGGCACTTCACCATGAAAAAGAATGAAAATATCTTCAACTCCTCAACTTGGACGCCTAAAGTCAACATAGATCCAATTGACTGAAGTTAGGATATTTTTTAAGCCTTTCTATGTCTGAAACGTCCCCAAATGGGTGGGAATCAATGCTGTGAACTCCAAATCAGGCAAATTGACTCCTCCATCATGTGTTGATGCCTAAACTTGATTGATTCAATATCAAACACTATGTATCAAGTCTAGGCTTCATTATTCATTATTTCTCTTTGCAAGTTGAAGCTCAAGAACAAGCATTTTTCCTCTCCAATGTCTTTTTGAAGATCTAATAGAGGCGTTTTCATTGTTCTTCATATTTTTGAAGATCAGTTGCACAGAGGGGCAATTTATCAAACGTTTCATCTAGGTGTTGCAATCCCCTAGGAATTAAAAGATATAATTGATATATGTTTGTCTCTTATGAGCCTCTTTACTCATTGCAGAGTGCAACATCTGTTTAGAGAAGGGAATATATCAGCTGACTGTGCTGCCAACGAAGCGCTGAGGCGTAATGGGTGGACACATTGGGTTAATAATCAATTGTCAATGTCATTAAAGGACAAGGTTCTAAAAGAAAAATTTGAATATGTTTAAAACTTGCAAAGATGATGGTTGGGAGTGGCAGAGGAAGTGTTGGCAATCTTGTGATTTAAAGAGCATGAAGAATAATGATGAGGTTAGTGGTATAGTGTCGAGCAAGAAGATCTCCTCATGAGGAAAAGGTAATAATTATCTCCTTCCCGAAATGGTTAAGGATCACATGGCTTTAATCAATTTGATGAAGGGTGTCAAATTCAAGTGTTGAAGAGACCTATGTCAATTCCTCCCACAATTGTGAAGATTTGTCTTGTATGAACGATAAAGAGTCATTAATTATTTGTAAAAATAATAATGATCTCTTTGCCCTGAGAAATGTGTTATCGGCTATCTCAAGAGAAAGTTCTCGAAATTTATTTCCTTAATTGTTTTTTTCCAAACTGGTTGCAATAGTGCCTTCTACAAGTTTGGTAGGAAGCCAAAGTGGAGTGAGGTTATGACGAAAAGTCTGCAAAATCCGAAAAGTTTGCAGAGCACAAAGATGGGTGGGCCAAGGAAGCACACGGAACTTCCAAACTGCTAGGCGCTTAAACAAAATGCGGACCTGTGGAGACTTTTTGAAAGAGCTGGAATGGTCCCCTTCTTCGAGGCCATGAAGGGATACAATGAAAGCCTTACTGCAAAATTTACCAATTCGTGGAGGAAGGTGAATGTGGCAATTGGGGCGATTAAATTTGAGGTGACACCGCAGTTTATTGCGGAGGCTACTAGTTTGCAAAACTAGGGAATCAAGGTGGCTAAAAAGAGTGGTGCCGACTACCAGTCTTTTGTTGACAAGTTTCTTCATGAAGGCGAGAATCTAACCAGATTTCAAAATGGTTACGCAAGGCTCGAGCTTCCAACTCCTTATGCCCTGGTGAGTATGTTTGTGATGCGGTATTTCACACTTGAAGGAAAATATATGACAGTGCACACGTATCATTTTCCATTGTTGAACCATATAAGACACAATGAAAGAATCAATTTGCCATTTTATTTACTTTCTTTTTTGCAAACTAATATTGAAAAAGGTGTGAGCCCTCCCCTGCATCAAGGATTAATGCTTGCCCTTTACAAGCACGCCTTAGTGCTGAATCCCCATGGAAACCCTTTAGTTGCCATACTAGATAATAAGAACCGTAATGCTGGTAATGAGAACCGTGATCTTGGTGAAAATGTGGAACAATTAGAAGAGGCTAACCCTGTTGAGGAACTAACCCTAGACTTCCTCCTATTGTTGCTGTTAGAAATGAGATAATCCCTACTAAAATCCCTTCCCCTACTGCCAAAAGCTCTAATCCCTCAACCCCTGTGGGTTTAAAGAATCCCGCTAAAAGCTCCATCAAGCTTGAGCTAGTTAAAGCGACTCCGAAGAAGTGCAAGCATTCCCCTCTTCTCCTAGAACTGCCCAAGTCTAAGAAGATGAAAAAAGAGCCTAAAATTTAGAGTGAAGTCATTACCATTAGTGAAGAAAAGGAGGGTATGCAAACAGAGGACTTGAAGGATAGGAAGTAGTGTCAAGGTGGTGGAGGCTGTAGATCTGCACGCCTGGCCAAGGCTGCATCCCAGGACAAGAAAGGGAAACAGAATGCCACCTTTCATGAAGAGGAAGAGTTGGAGGTGGAAGAATTTGAAGCCCAAGTTGATGAAGAAAGTGATGAGACGGAATTTGAAGATACTACCTATGACTTGGGGGAAGAGGAAACTAAGGAGGAGAATGAAGATAATGAGGAGACTGAAATTGAAGATATCCAGAAGAATGAAACCCTGACTGCTCCTAAATCCAGGAATACTGGCAATGATACTACTGTTGAAGACTCTAGAAGTGATTTTATGAAAAGCAGACTAACCTATATGCAGGTTCAAATGGACGATATGGAAAAGGCTTTGGTCACATTGATGAAGTTAACGAACGGCCTAATGCTTAGAGCAATGGTTGGGGTTGTGTCTGGGCAAACAAAGATCACTAGGAAGCTAAAAAAGCTGGGAAAGATGAACAACTTGAAGGACCTAGATGAGACCGAGGGACCTGATTGGAGAGAGTATATCTCCCTAATAGGAGATTACTGGGACCTGTTTGGAAAAGCCAAGTAATGGCTTTTTTTCTTATTTTTGTTAATGGTTGCCTTGCTCTTTTTGTCATTTTGTTTTAATATCCCGGACTGCTATTTCCAAATAGCTCTGTTATGGTTTTGGACTTGCTAGTATATGGTGGACTTGATAAATGGTCTTCATAGATTAAAGTACTCTAGTAGTAATCTTTTGTTTTTGATTATGTATAATGGTTCTATACTTACTGTTTTGTTATTTGGCCTGCGTGCCACCCTGGGCATGCTGCTTTTTTATGTGGGCTGGTGGTGTTGTTTTACCCACCCTGTTTTCTTTTTTGAGTTTTGGCTGTAACCATGGGATCAAGGCCCTTCCCCTGCTAATCTAATCAAAAACTGTGTTGAATGTTTGCAGTAATTTTTAGTTGGAATAATGCAGCAAGATGATATATACCAATATTCAAGTCTATGATAACATCGATCACTTTCTCAATTTGTTGGATGATCGTTTTTATGCAGTTACTGGGTTGCCTCTATGAAAAGACAAGTCATACTACTCAGTATAAGACTGGCTACTACCAGCAATGCCCTAAGAAGCCCCATTGGCCCACAATGTAGCTTGCAATACATTTTTAATACCAAAAATATAACTAAAAAGTATTTTACAATATACTTTGAATAAAAAAAAACTGAGACCCATTTTTCCCAACAAATTTTTTGGTTTTTTTAAAATCCGCCGGATTTCGAATCTCATGGATAAAATTTGTCAAATCTTGTGACACAGCTTAAAACCCATGGAATGATCTAGTTCAAATATTTATAGCCTGATTTAGTCATTTAAGAGATTGCAAACAACCAAACTCATGAAAGCATAATAAGTATAATGTTAAATGGAAAAAAAAAGTATGATTGCATGTTTGTTTTTATGTAGATTCAACTGCCTCCAGAATTTGAATTTTTATATTTTCTTAAAATCTTTAATCCATAGAGAAAAAAAAATTAATTATAGTAGCAAGTGCCAATGCACTTGATGTTTAGGTAGAAGGTTCGTCAGTGCAGTGGTATTTCTAACAGTGGTTCATATCATGTATGTAAATGGTAAAGGGAATAGATGAGCCCACCACTATTGAGTTCTTTAATGTGAGCATGTGGCATATATGCATTTGTGCATGCATGCATATATACAACAAGATGCCTAAATATTGTAGTTTTATCAACATCATAACAAAGACTTTCAAAACTACATGCATTGCAACAAATCTCACATGACGAAAGCTTACATGGAGGAGTCCTCATTGTCAGGTACCTTCCATGAAATATTTATCCTGTCCTCAAAATTAAAACCTATGTAAACATTAGCAATTTAGCAGTCTAGCTTGATTAAAAATTGCCCAAATTTGTTGTGCCTATTTCATAAAATGCTGAAAGAAAACAACTACGCAACATGAAGAAAACAAAATATGTCAAAAAAAGAAAAATGAAAAGGCCCACATGTTGAGTTGAAGAAGGATTTTTTTCTCCCCCAATACACCACGATGCATGACATTCACTAAAATTATTTCACCAATGGCAAAGCCTTTATAGCAGCAACCAAAATTTCTAGTAGTATTTGGGATGAAGATTCATTAGTGCATTGGTATTTCTAGCAGTAATTACAATCATAGGCTGAACAAAACCTTTAACCAGTGCAGTAGATGTAGTTTGAAATTTGCAGAAACATGAAATACTTAAATTTGCACCAATTGTTTATAATATAATCTGGTAATAAAAATGACAGAGATTAGGTTCACATATATACCTTTCTTGAAAACATTTTCTGATTTCTGTGATGATTCCGAGTCATCAGAGTCTTTTGAAGAATGTTTTGTATCTTCACAATCTTCCCCAGAAACTCTCTGCAGGTGACACAAAACAAATCATTACAACTCCAGACAACTATGAGCAAAGACCTTCCACCATATCCCTGGATTCTCGCAGGAATGGGACATAGCAAAAGTGGTATAAATGTTTTGATACAAATGTTAAATCAGCAAATTATAAGGCCATAGTCTTTACAGAAACTTAAGACAAATTTGTAGCAATGATTATATATTTAAGAAGAGCCAGATCTGAAAAAATTTGAATGTGGATTCCAAAATAATAGCATTTCTTGGTGAACGGTTCATCATTATAGCAAATTTAAAGAAAAAAAACATTGGTCACACGATACCAGGATGTGGAGTGGAGGCCAGAAACTAAGACATTACAAAGTGACAAAAGAATATACCACGTAATTGTAAGTAGTAAAGCTTACAAGTTTTGCAAATGTGTAATGAACATAAAAATAACAACACATGAAAAACACAATATACTTCAAATTTAGGATAACGTGTATATGAAGGAGCCAAAATTAAAATTTTATCAAACTAAGGAAAAGAAAATCAAACACTAAATTAATAATAAATTGGTATAAAAATAACATAGATTGCTCAAATAATAAATGATAGCTGTTACAGAAGCCCACTCTGATACTAATAATGTATGAAAGCGTTACATCTTAAACAATGGTTTCCCAAATGACTGCTTAAAAAGTGTTATTGTTGCATTCTTTAGATGAATATTCCAAATGGGATCTGATTAATTATTACTCCAGTAATGATGACGGCTTGAATTTGAAGCCTTCATATAAACATGTATTAACATTATTTAGTCACGCACAATGAATCAACTTGTTTAAACAATCATAAAATTATCACTAACTAGATCACTGTTAAGACTAGTTAGTTGGGAAAGTTATAGTGAGAGATAAACACAAGTATTTTACCTCAGAAAACTCAATTTGGGAAAACCACACAAGTGAATTTATGCTTATTCATATCCAGAAAACTCAATTTGGGAAAACCACACAAGTGAATTTATGCTTATTCATATCCAGAAAACTCAATTTGGGAAAACCACACAAGTGAATTTATGTTTATTCATATCCACTATTGCTTCTAATTTCCAAGAAGCCATTGCTTAATTTAAACCTTCACACGCATTGTTGATTTTGCTAGCATCTCTACAATACACTTCTTGCGTTTCTGTAGATTACTTGCTTATTCAGCATGCTATGACTGTTACCCTCATTTATTCTTAGTTGTGCAGTCATCTTCTAACCCAAGAACTCCCTTAACAACAACTAAATGCTCTTTGATGCATTTCAATTTTTTCCAATGACTTCTTTCCTTGAACCCAATAGGGTATATTCATGCCTCGGGGTGAGTAAATGAGTCATACATAGGATTCTAATGCCCCCATATGAAGAGACAAAAGACAGAACATGCAGTTTTACTAATTAATCCCCTATGGAAACTGTTTCATACCAACCCACACTTGCCTTGGTAACACTATCCAGAATGTGTTGCTTTGTACCGAGTCAAAACAGTTGCAAGATTTTCTCACCAGCCAAAATTGTTAATTTAGACCTTCGTTTCAATTAGTGTGGCCCCAAAAAGCGCATTTTTTCCCTGTTCAAAATCTCTACCTTTCAATTTTAACATACTGACATTAAAAGCATATCCTAATATCTTCTTTAGTCTCATGAACTAAGAAGTTCAACTGATCAACTCAATCAACTAGCTTAAGAAGATTGTCAGCATCCATTTCAGATGATACCTCCCCAATCTTAAGGCCTTTGGTCCCACTGAAGCTCTCTGAATGAAAACATAAGGATTTCACCTTTTCTCAAATGGGATGCCTTCTTCAAAACATATCATGCAGTTTAAATATTTGCTCTTTTGAGTATACAACTTGCTGCTTAGCAAACTAAGAAGAGTTTCAGTATCCTGAACTGAAATATGCACTAAATCTTACTTAATCCTATGAGGAGAGTATTACAAGTTATTTCAATCTATGTAAATGTCAGCAGAGTTTCAATATGGTATAATCACTTTGAAATTGAACAAGAATATAATCCAAACAAAAGTTGACACCATATATACCCTGGAAAAACCCTCATAAAGGAAAAAAAAACCCATCATCCAAGGCACCACACTCAATGTATTATTTAGCAATCAAGAGTTACAATAGAATAGCAGTTTTGTGATTCACAGGAAAGCTACACTTTGAATTTGGAGGAATTCTGACAACACAAAACTGCATAAAATTGAACATTCAATCTCCATCTTAAGCCCTTAATTGATAGGCCAAAGAGACCTAGGAAACCAATAACGGTTTACCAAAACCATGAGCCATATTCATCCCATGCACCCCACTCCAAAAGTAACTCATCCCAACATAAAATGTAACAACCAATTGACCAGGATTTATTAAAATAATATTCTTTATTTATTTATTAATGCTCAACTATGTAAAATATTGTAAAATATCTAGATAAGATCGTCTTAGTTGTTCGAGATCTTATTTGAAGTTTCTTTTAGAAACTTCCTGCTTTTTCCTGAGATAAGATCGTGTTCGATCTTATCCTGTAACATCTTGTAAATTATTTATTGAGCACATTGCTCATTGTTAATACATCCAATATTTTACCAATTACCTGTGTAATATGGTATCAGAGCCAATACGCTCAAAATTGAATATTTAATTCATAAAAATCTTTTCAAGATTTTTTCAGTTCTTGAATTAAAAATTTGATAAAATCTTCCTGAAAATTTTTTAAGTTTTTTTGTGAGTGAGAATTTCGAAATTTTTTCGAATTTTTTCTGTGGCTTCTACGTTTGAAGATTTTCACATCTCTTCTTCTGAAAATCGAGGACCTCTTTCTGGTGAAAATCGCGTGGGATTTCTGTTCTCTTTTCCGCGACCATTATTTTCTCTACAATTTTCGTGGCTTAAATTCGCGTGTATTTATCTCTGTGCGCTGACGGGATTTTGTCTTCCAAGCTCGTGTGTTTGAAGGCCGTGATTCTAAATCCTGGGCGCGTCTTTTGTTTCCTTTTGTGGACGCGTTTCAATGTGAAGAGGATTATTTTTGTCTCTGCTTACGCACATTCTTTCTAGCCACGATTTGAAGACGTGTTTTTTGGCCGCGTTTTTGAGACGCGATTTTGTTTTTTCTGGCGCCGTGTGCGATCTGTGAACATTCATTTCCCTGCACGCCATATGAACCTTCTTTCTTGGCATGACGTGAAGATTTGTGGCTGCGTTTTTGCTGCAATTTCAGACTTTCTTCTAAAATTTTCTGGTTATTCATGCGACTAGGGTTTCTGAAATTTTTGGCTAGGGTTTTGACCCTCTGGTTCATATCCAAAAAAAATTTCAATTACAGATTCCTGATGGGTTTTTCGAGATCTCAACTGGGTTGGTCTCCAAATTTTCTAGGTGCATCTATTCTGTCTCAATTTTGTTATCCAGAGAGACTTATACTTCTACGGGGCCCTGCATCAATCCGCCTGCTTTTTTGCATTGGAATTCGTGCCTCGAGTTTCGTGCATCAGCCTCTTCTCAATTCCTTGTTTTTTGTGCCTCAAAAAGCGTGAAGATGGCCAGTTTAAGTAATTTAATGCTGGAGGGCAGTCAGAGATTTAATGGCAAAAATTACAACACCTGGAAGCAGCGGATGCTGACAATTTTTGCATACCGCTGCCTTGATTAGATGATCCTC
>VDFB02099631.1:0-17876 GCA_007258455.2 Sequoia sempervirens | reverse complement strand
TAAAAGGGGGAGTCTCCCTCATTTGTACCCTAGTAGAATTAGAGTAGAAGTTGGAATAGAGAGACAAATTAGAAGTAGCTTAGTATAGATTGATAGAGTAGTTGAAGAAGAAGGAAAGTTTTTCCTTAAAATTTTGTAAGAAATTGTTGTGAACACTCTCCCAATAAAAAGAATTTTCATTGATGATGAATTTCGTCTTTTGTTGTGAGTAGCTAGCAAGGTTTCTTCGTCCTTCTGATTCGAGTAGTGACTTAAAGTAGAATAAGTTTCATTTCATGCAAGCAGTAGATAGTAATTGTGGAATGTGGTTTTCAATTTGAGCAAACTTCGTCTATCCATACCACTAGTGTGTTCGCTGATGGTGAATGCGCCTTGTGGATTCTTTGGAATATCATGCTTAACTGATCCTTGGTTTGCTTGTATGTTTATGCTCGTCATTGTGATGGTATTTTCATGCTAAGTTGTGATCTGAACACCTTGAGCTACTCCTTTGAAGATTGCACCGGTTTTGTGGAGCTATCCGAAGCGAGGCAAAGCAGAGCCTGGTTGAAGCTTGTGAGAATTGATCGCCATGTCCATGCCTTAGAGTAGATTAGAGCTCTCCAAACCCTGCGTTTTAAATTCAGTACTTTCAAGTTAGTTCAGGAAACAAGAACTTCATAGAAAAATCTTTCGAGCATTTGAATTCCTTTCTCCGATGCCGAACAATTCCGTAAGTCCCCTTGAAATACCAGCAAATCACATCGAGTCAACTGAGACTATTCGCACTAAAGGAACCTTGGAGTTGAACGCACGAACTTTCTTGCAATCTTAGCGTGTGGAATACTTTGATCAAGAGAGAATAGGGTAGTCGTTGGCAACTTTATTCTGCGTTGGTGCGGTCACGAAAAACACATCAACATGACCAAGTTTTCGATGTGGGCAAGGTGAGAGCATACAGTGCAAGGGGATTGTTAGCTATAAATTGGAAATGAATGAACAATGTTGTAGGGCTGACCATTCTGAAAAGTAAATGTTGAAAGTAAAGTAGGCGGATAACCGACCATGAAAGCTCGACCACTTATTTAGCGAGAGCAAGAACTACAACTAAATACTGAAAAGTAAACACTCGACTGCTTATTTAGGAGGAGTGAGAAATTACAAAACTATAAAATTCTAAAAGTAAATAGTTGATCAGTACTATTGAACCAGCATTATTTTTTTTTTATTAAAGGGGTAAACGCTTTTGACCGGAGCTATGAACCGGAATACAACCATTCAACAATACCACACCCCAACAGGGTTTGAACCTTGGTGGAAAGAACAACAATACCACCATTAAACCAACACACCATGCCAATACCGGCATAAATTAAAGTTTAATATTAAGGTTTGGGCCTTGGTTGTTGGCACTACAGGCAAGAAGCCCCACCAGTTCACCAAGGAGCCTCCCCTTAATACGAGGGTAAATAACAAACTCCATTGTTGACGCGGTAGAGAGTGACCCCGCGAGGTTTGAACCTTGGTTGTTAGCTCTATAGGAAAGAAGCCCCACCATTTCACCAAAGGGTCGCCCCCTATTGAACCAGCATTACAATATGCCCTTAATACAATGATTTTTTGATGATTTTTTGCTCTATCTTCAATACGATTGCTTTACAATGTTTCCGATTACAATTATGAATGATAACATCAAAGGAATTGAGCTTCAAACTGAAATAACCAGGTCTGATAAGAAAAATGCAGCAAACTGATACACAAACCAGCAAATTATGAACACACCAAAATGTTCATATCTTTTACAAGACACTTCTGATTCACTCCAAATTTAAAGAAAACTGATTATATGAGCCAAGCGACCAAATCAAAATAGAAATGAAGATGCAAATAGCTCTCAAATGCCCAGCACGAATTCCAATGCACAAAGACAAGGGAGTGGCCTCTAGAAGAGGTCAACCTAGTCTTAAAATTCAGCCTCTCAATAATAAAATCTGCAACTTTGCAAGATGAGATGCTTAGGGCATAGATTTGTAAGGAGCCAACACCCAGAATGAAATAAAATTCACACAAAGAGCTATGAATGAAAATCACCTATAGCCATTTATGAACCAACAACTACAAAACTGAAAAATAATATCAAAAACCTTCAACAATGAAGCTCAATCGGCAATCTCTAAATGAGAACCAGTCCTCAATCAGCTAGGTGTTGTCTGTCAAACACGAAACTGATAATTTGCTAGGAGTATGCATTCCTCGAAGCCAAGGGCCTGAAATCATTTTAGTAGCACTTCGTCGTCAATAGCAATGAATACCAAATGAATGAGCAAAGCCTCTCTTAAATAGAACTCTGGGGTGACCTTTCAACTTCCACCTTTTCCCTCCAGAAGAGACGCCCAAGCAAAAATTAAATATTTTGTTTTTTAAAAACACTTATTCCTCCATCTCTCTAGGCATCCAAGGCACAAGGATAAATTTTTAACTTTTGAAATATTGAATTACCTCTTAATGAGGCTTCCACCCTCAAAAGCCCACCTTTAAAAACAACATCAAGTCATTAAACTAGGCCAAGGGGACCAAGGACAATAATAAAATATCAAAATGACTTAATGAATCCTCAAATGCCAAAATGAGCCAAAGAGTGCCAATGACCAAAATACTCGTTTTCTCTTGCCCCAAAATAGAAATCACCACAGACTTCTACTACCAGCTTCCTAGAGCCTTTGCCGAGGAAATAGAACTTACCTATAAAATAGCATATTGCTAAAATAGTAAGTTGTCCCAAACTCATTTTAACCATATTCTGAGCAGCCGTCGAGACTTACTAAAAATAGTAAGTCCGGAAAAGTTGCCTGATGCATATGCATGTCATATCACTGTGAAGATTTTTGAAAACCAAGAAATCCATAATCGAAATTGCAAAACTCCAACATGCAAACCCTTAAAAACACCAAAAACCTCCAAAAAATTGGAAACCCTAATTTTACCTCCGACGAGCCTACGGGCATCCGGAATAGGTTGATAGCCAACGTGACTACCTATTGCCGGTAGAAGGGGATATACAGCTAGTTCTCCTAAAGACATTGTTTGTCTTCGCTAAATCGCAAGCCCTGGTGCTGCAAAATGTGCTCACCTTCCCATGTAGCATCCTCAATTGGCAAGTTCCTCCATTTCACCAAGTACTTTTTGATTGTTCTTCTCTTCAAAGAGCGCTCTCTAACATCAATGATCTCCTCAGGAATCAACACCAACTGTCCTTCATCCAATGGAGGTAACTCTGAAGTAGCAACAACATTGCGCCCAAGTGCCTTCTTGAGGCGTGACACATGAAAGACATTGTGCACCTTGCTACTAGCTGGAAGCTCTAACTCATAAGCCATTTCCCTGATCCGCCTGATGACTCTGAAAGGGCCATAGAAATGTGGCTTAAACTTTTTTGCTCCACTCTTCTTGAGAGTAGACTGTCTGTAGGGTTGAAGCCTCAAATAGACAATGCCTCCAACCTCGAATGTGCGCTCAACACGCTACTAATCAACGTATAGCTTTTGCTGATTTTGAGCATGGTGTAAATTTTCCTTCAATGATCTCAAGATGTTCTGACTCTGTTGCAACATATCCTTCGCTTGAGGAGCTCTACTATCACCAAACACCAAGTCTACAAAGTTAGGAGCTTCGTAACCATAAAGAGCCATAAATGGAGACATCTTAATTGACATATGATAGGAAGAGTTGTAACAATACTCTCCCAGGTGAAGCCATTTTAGCCATGCCTTTTGTTGCCCTGACACATAGTTTTTGAGGTAGCCTTCCAACCATTTATTCAATAGCTTTGATTGACCATCCGCTTGTGGGTGATAACTAGTGCTTGGAGTGAGCAATCGTATCACCCAATTTAAATTTTTTTTTTCCAAATGCACTTAGAACTTGTCGTCTCCTTTATCACTAACAATGTTTCATGGCAACCCATGCAAATGAAACACTTCTTCCGAGAACACCAGCTCTTGAGCTGCTATAAATGAGCTAATGATGGCAAATGAGAAACTTTGTTAATCTGTCCACCACAACATAGATGCAATCTCTCCCTTGCACCTTGGCAACTCGATGAGAAATCCATCGCAATATTTCCCATTTCTCGATAGGGAATAGGTCAATAAACCAGTTGGAAAAAGTGTACTATTTTATTCATCGACAAGTTTGACACTCCTTTTTAAGTAGCGTAGACTTCATTCTTTCAGCCCTTTTTCATGAAAATCTTTCACGGTCTTCTTAAAGTCTTAAAATACCCCAATGACCAAAGAAGATGAATTCTTGGGCGAAAGACTCATAAAATCTCTTTCAGCTGATTTTGGCACCAAGAAGATCTTCTACATTTATATCGAATCAATCCATCAAATCAATTGATATCTTTCATCTTAAATGACCTCAACAATGTTGGTTGCAAACTGATTTTTGCATAATCAGCAACAATCTTTCTCTCCTTCCTAACTGCGTAAGCTCAACCAAGGAATTCAAATGAGGTCTTATTGAAAGAGCATCAACCACTATGTTTTTTTCTTGACATACTCAATGTTAAAGTCGTAAGCTTGAAGTTTACTCACCCACTTCTATTGCCTTTCATTCAAATCTTTTTGATGCATGAAGTGCTTGAGATTTTTATGATCAGTCTTCACTACAAACTTGCTCCCCACCAAGTACTGTCTGAACTTGGCTAATGCGTGCATGATTGCAAGCATCTCTTTATCATAGCTTGAGTATGTTCTTTCAACTCCTCTCAATTTTCTGCTCTCAAAGACAATGGGATGTTTGTCTTGCATAAGAACAGTCCCAACTCCTTCACCTCAAGCATCACACTGCAATTCAAACGACTTGGTGAAGTCGGGTAGAGCCAACACTAGACAAGAGCTCAAAATTTGCTTGAACTTGTCAAACACCACTTGTGCCTCATCTGACCATATGAAAGCTCCCTTCTTGGTAAGATCAATGAGGGGGGCTGCCATTTGAGAATACCCCTTCAGAAACCTTCTATAGAAGCCACACAACCCAAAAAACCCCTTCAAATGTGACACATTTTTTGGAGGAGGTCAATCTAGGATTGCTTTGATCTTTTTTAGATCAACTCTAACACCGTTAGAGCTGATAATGTGACCAAGATAGAGCAGTTCCGTCATTTCAAATTCACACTTTGACTCTTTTGCAAATAAGCATTCAACTTCCATAATGCTAAGCACTTCCTCTAAGTGCTTGAGGTGCTCCTCCCATTACTTGCTAAATATAAGAATATCATCGAAGAAGATGAGCACAAACTTCCTCAACTGTTGGCTAAAAATCTTGTTCATGCAAGACTGGAAAGTTGCAAGCGCATTTGTCAATCCGAATGGCATGACAAGGAATTCATAATGCCCAAAATGACATCTAAAGGCAGTTTTCTCAATGTCTGACTCCCTCATTCTTATCTGGTGGTAGCCCAATCTAAGATCAACCTTAGAGAAATACATGGCTCCATATAGCTCATCAATGAGCTCATATATCCTAGGGATTGGATACCGGTTTTTGATCATCTTCTGATTTAGCGCACGGTAATCAACAGTGAACACACATGTGCATTGTGCCATCTTTCTTTTTGACCAGCACCACTACTGAAGTGAAGGGACTCTTGCTTGGGAAAATGTGGCCCATATCCAAGAGCTCTCTGATAGCATTCTCAATTTCATTCTTCCGCTTCTTTGGGTAGCAGTAGGGAGTTGTGATAACCAGCTTGGCACCTTCTTCATGTTCTATCACGTACTCACAACCTCTTTCAAGAGGTCTCCCAAGAGGTATACCACCAAAGACTTTACTCTTCTTAGTGATCAAGGCTTGAATATCAGGATGATAGTGCTTCTTATCTTCCACTGGATCAACTTGTAATATCATGCACTCTACTGCCCATTCTACTTGATCATGGTGAATCAGCCTTTCCATTCTCTTGAATGATACAATATGAGGGCCTCCATTTGACATCCCTCTCAACACTACTTTCTTTCCATCCGATTGAAACTTCAAATCCATTGTTTGCAAATTCAAGGTGATCTCACCAAGAGATCGCAGCCATTGTATCCCAAGCACTGCATCGGTGTCACCAATGCCAACAAGATAAAAATCATCTTTCACCTCATAATTGGCCAACTGCATTGATAGGTTGGGAATCCTTCTATTGCATGACAAGGTGAATCCATTGGCCAACATCACTTTGAAGCCTTCAAACTCCTCTGTCTTGAGGCCTCTCTTTTCCACCAATCCTTCATCAATGAAGTTATGAGTTGCTCCAGTATTGATTAGAGCAACAATTTGCTACGATCAAATTACTCCACGAACTCGAAAAGACTCATTCTTTTGAAAGCTCAAGAGTTGTGCCAAAGCACTCCCTCCTCCATTGTCTTTTGGTTCCTCTTCTGGAGATTCTTCTTCATCACTACCTATTGATTCATACTGCTGATCAAATATATCATATTCTGATCCAGAATCAGAGCAAGCCTCCATAAGATGTGATTGGCCTTTTCCATAGCATTTGTGACCCTTTGACCAAGGTTCACGTCATGTGTAACAAATTCCATCTTTTCTCAACTTTTCACGGAGCTCATCAGTCATCTTTTGAGGAAACTTCTTAGGCTGATTTGAAGATTGCTTCTTATCCTTTTTATGGCTAAAGGATTTGGACTGAAATTTTGGCCTTGAGGCTACCAACTCAATGCTCCTTGATTCCTTGATTGCTTTATCGAGAGTTGGTGGATCAAAGGCTTTGACCCATCCCTTCAATGGCTTCATCAATCCTTCAGTAAATAGCACTACAAGCTTCTTTTCTGTGATGTTGGGCACCATTACTGACAAACTTTGAAAATCAACAACATATGAGTCAAGCAAACCATGTTGCTTCAGCTACGCCAACTCACAAAATCTAACTTCAGGATCCTTGGTGTCAAACCTTTCTATCAACTTGTTTGTGAACTCCTCACATGAATGAGTTAGATACCACCATTCGTGAGAAGCTCCATCCAAATGTAAGGTGGAAAACTTGATGGCATCTTCTTCAGGCATTGGTTTAAGTGAGAGGTAGTTATTAAGCTTTTGCACCCACGACCTTGCCGAACACTTATCACTCCCATCAAAATGAGCCAAGGTAACTTTACCAAGGGCTTGATGATAATCTGTCCTAGGAGCCATAGGAGCATGATAGTCATTTCTTCCGCCTCCTCTTCTCTTCTTTTGATTCATCTATTGTTCCAGTGATATGACATCACGAATCTCTGCTGGTAGCGAGGCATACTCCAAGTAGCTATTTCTTACTTCATCTGCCAAAGATATCCTAGCTTCAACTAGTGGTTCTTCCCTTGGAATAAAACTAGGAATCAGAGGTCTAGAGGTTGATCCTCTAGTGGTTGCAACATGCTGGCCAATAGTTCTATCTCTTCCATTTGTCTTTGAAGAGTTGTGTTGATGTGATTTTTGTGACCGCACCAATCAGCAGAACAAAGTATCCAAAGGCTACTCCATTCTCTCTTGATCAAAGTATTTTGTATGCTAAGATTGCGAGAGAGATCATACGTTCAACTCCAAGGTTCCTACCATGCAATGGAATACCCTCAGTTAGTTTGTTGTGATTTGTTGTTTTCACGAGGGGACTTACACAATTGTTCATAAGTATTTGGCAGTTGACAGCAAATTAGTGATAGAAGGGGATTTTCGTGTGCGAGGCGAATGATTTGGTGATGAGGTATGTGTTTCCTATACTAACCAGAAATGTATTGAATTGAAATAAGTGCAGGGTTTAGAAAGTCTAAGTTCTAGCGGGACGTGGGATCAATTTCAGTAGACCTCAACTAGACTTTGCTTCGCCTCACGTTGGACAGCTTGTACAAAGCCGGTGCAATTTTCAAGGGAGTAGCAATGAGTGTTAAAGTCACAATTCAGCATGAATACACCATCAAAACGATGCATGTCGAGACGTGAATCATAACCGAAGTTAAGCTTGTAAAGTGTTCCAGTTGACCACACAAGGAAAACTTGTCGTCAGCAAGTTGCTAGTGGTATGGATTACAACAAAGCTGCCTTGATCAAACGCCACAATCCACAATTAACATCTAATTGCATGAAAATGAAAATTAATCTAATTTAAGCCACTACTTGAAGTAGAAGGACGAAGAAATCTTGCTAGCTGCTCATAACAAAAAATGAATTCACCATCAATGAAAGCTCTCTTTATTATGATAGTTTTCACAACAATCTCTTACAAAGTTCTCAAGGGAAAACTTTCCTTCTCCTTCAAACTATGGTATGCTAACAAACTATGCTAAGCTATCACAACTATCAGTCTCTCTGCTCTATTCTCTAATATGATATAATCTAATGATATACAAATGAAGGGGGGATGCCCCTTTTATAGCTGGCCAAGTCCAATGGACAGCTCAAATTACAATCAAATGGATGGCTCATATCAAGCCACATCAACTCTAACCCTAAAAACTGCCAGAATGAGGAGTGGTGCAATAAATGAGCCAGAAGATTCCCACTCACTCCCAAAATAGCAAAGGCAATCAATGCCCACTATCAATCATCTAGAAGGTCATCATCTAGAAAAGCATTTCCGTTCTCCTTCTCTTTGGTTGCAAAATCAATGAATCTAGCTAGCACAACTTCAACCTCCTGAACTGAGATAGGCAGAATGTGATCGAGCTAGAATTCCAACACTGTGACTGCTTGTCCATGTCGAGTACAAGACTTTCTCCAAGCAACTAAAGCATCCTGAGTGTTTTGAATAATGCTTGAGAAAGTTGAGGTGTTCTCAAAGTCATTCTGGACGAAAGTCTTCACCTCTAAAAAGAAAGGTGGCAATCTACTCCTCAAACCGTCAGCAGTCACCTCCTTGGAAGTCATCCTCCTAGCAAATATAGCCTCCAATGTGTTTAGGACTCCATCGAGAATGTTCGTCATGGCTTTTCTGACCCTGGCCGAATCTGCCTGTGTTGCATCAAAGAATCCTCGGCCTGTGACAACTTAAGAGTACCAGTCGGAAAAATCATACCTATCACCCTCCTATATCACGCCTCCCTTAATCAACATCTGTAAGGGTGTATGCATCAAAGCCTCTAAACACCGAATAACCTTGCTCTGATAGATATGAGCATCACCCCAAGCCTGATCAACTGCATCTATCTGTGCCATAATGCTGGAAGCCTGCTGGTAAGCATGAGCAAGATCCTCCATAAACTTTTATGTCTCAGCACGAATGTTGGCAACTCACTTATCTGCTTCTTGTGCCATCCTCCTTAAATCTTCCAATCTGCTGACAGACTCTCTAAGAAACTCAGCTAGAAGCTCAATTGCTGGATTCTCTTGCCCACAAGGACGAGACAAGTGTTGTACATAACCTATCAATGTCTTATGCTCCTTCTTCAATTTCTTATATTTTCCTTTAGTTCGGAGCAATTTGTCCTTGAGCACCTGGTAGGAGTTATCACACTCCTCAATTATCTGTGCTCCGGTGGGGCGACCTAACTGCATGGAGGTGATCACATAATTTTCTGGCATAGCCACATCTCGATCACACTCAATCCTTGGCACAGCCACGTGAAGGGTGCGAGAGCCATCCTCATCTGTTGAAATCTTCGAAAACTTCCTAGATTTCTTCTTTGTTGGAGGTGCACTAATCCTACTCAAAAATTCCTCCATCTCAACTGCTGGATCAACCTCTTCACTGGGGCTCCTCCTCATCCTGTCTCTGAGCCAATCTGGTGCTACCTGCTGTAGGTCAGAAATAATAAACGGCTGCTCATTCCTTGCTTCTTCTTCACGAACCTCATCTATAACTTCATCTTGACGAAGCTCATTGGCTTCTATGGGCTGAGTATCTCCTAAACCCTGGGCTTCTTGTCCTGTAATAGTGTCATCCTCTAATGCTGCCTCAAGCTCATGCTGGAAGTGTGTATCTATAGCAGTTTCTTCATCTTCTTCCTGCTGATTATCTCTGGTAGGTGCGTTGACACTCTAGCCAACAGACTCTCTGCATGGTGGCTGATTTTCCTTCTGCAATCCTTGTTCCTTATTCAACATGTTTCTCTGATCAGCAAACAATGAAACTTCTTGTATACTTGGAGAACGTGTCTCCAATGGTGTTGGTGATCCTACCTCAATTCTTGGAGGCTCTGGCTGAACTGGCTCTTTCCTTCGAGACTCTGGAGCTCGAGCAACCTGCTTCTTCTTTGTGGTAGTTGGCGTCCTATTATCTCCCATAAAATTGTAAGTTAGAGGAATTGACCTGCTCTTAAGCCTATTCACATGCCTCTCAACCCATCCTCTAGTGAATGTTAGGACTGGTATGCATAGTGTATCTAAATCCGCAATCTCCAGTTTTGACCAATCTGGGAGTGGAAGTGGTGTGTCCCTCACTGCCTCATAATCTGGATGAAGAACATTCATGTCCTCGTCTACTTGGTTCGGCATTGGGATAATCTCGCATTCCCTAATCATGCTCAAAGGTAATCTCGAAAACATTCTCCTTCTTACTTCGGCTTCATCCAATGCACCAGCCCAATAATCTTCAATATTGGCTCATACCGAACTCCTCCGACAAGTATCCATCTAATATTTCCGTGAGGATCATAACACGCCTATTGGTGTGATAAGAAAGGTGGAAAACTCGAAGCTCATTTTCAGCTTCCTTGCTGTTTGTGTGAAGGACACACTTCATTTGATCTCTCATGATGATTGGGGAAATCAAGTCCTCCTTCTTCTTTCTTTTTCTAAATTTATCATAAGCAATGAGTTGCCTAGATATTTAACATCAAAACTCAGCTTGTAGGGTATCGGCAGCCTATATGATATGAAGAAACCCTTAAACTCATCATAAGTAATTCTCGAAATTGACAAACCACACCGTATTCTTTTCTATCAACTCCTAAGCTTCTCGAGATCCCGTGATGAGTTTTGTCAAGTGATCTCATTATAGTGAAGGCGCCATTGACTCTTCTTGTAATGACATGCTTGTCAAGGCAATCACTTTATTGCAAGCCTCATGAATCTTGAACCGCCGAGAGCCACACCAATAGGCCTTGTATGATATTGAAATATGCCAAGCCAATTTTTTTTTGTTTTTTTCAATTAACAGATTTCCAATTACAAACAGTGCACCCGTTAAGGTTAGATGGATAAACCAAAACGTGCAAGAAAGCAACTCTAACCTGAATGGCGCCGATGATGGTGAGCATTGGTCAGAGGATCTAAATGAAATTGCTTATGCTGAAACTCTAACCAGAATGGCACCGATGATGGTGAGCATTGGTCAGAGGGTCCTCTACGCTAAGTACAGAAAGGAACTCGACGTCAAGTATGTGCTACCCAATCCAATGCGGAGTGAGGGGCGACCATATGACGGAGTGAATACAAACAAAGCTGGAAAGATAAAGGCTGAGAAATGAAACTACTCAACACCCAGAATGTGCTGGCTAACCCGGAGTGAGATAGTAGCGACCATAGGGCGGAGATCTATCTATTACAACTTCAAATGAAATTGAGCAATACCAATTCAAAGCAACAAGCTGGAGAATGACTGCCAGTACTACTGGTCAGTTTACAATAAAATATCATACGCCTGTCAAGATGTTAGAACTGGATATATGATTCATACAATACAATAAAATCTCTTCTTGGCTGAGTTCAATAAGCCATAAGAAATCATTACAACTTTGACAATTAACAATCTGTTTTTCTGTTTTCCACAAATCAGTAATTGCTGGTTAAAAAACAGCAGCCTATGAATAGATCCAAATACTTGTAGCTCCCTCACAACTCACACAAATGGCCCAAACTAAGATGCATAAGACCAATATGATGTAGGCGCCCAATCTAGAACCTTAACCCCAACTCCAAATGCAACGAAATAGCAATGCACAAATCCCAAGAACTCTAAATGGTACAGCCTTAATGAAAAAGGCGATTTTCTTTTTAAAAATAATGCAAGCTCTATAAAATCTGAAAACTGGAGAATATGATGGCTCTCGACAAACAAAAAGAATGAGATGATACCCAGAAAGACTATTTTTGTATTTTCCAAGATATGAGTGAAACATGCAATCTGCTGTATATAAAAATGCAATAAGCTGAAACACTAAAATGCCAATAACAGATTTTACAAAGCAAAACTGAACACAAATGAATAAACTAAGTTGCACTCACAAATAGACTAAAATTCACCACTAGATGTTGTCTTTCAAACACGAAGTGATGCCCAATGCTAGGAGGCCTTCATTCCCCGAAGCAGTCCCAAAGCCAGTTCGGCAGCATAACAGTATAGTCGACAAAAGATCCAAAATGATGCTCAACTCCTTCCCTTTATAATTTTCCAATTGACCTCTTCAAACCCTAAAATCCGCTTTTAGGTCAAAATCCACTCCTCAAGGTTGGGCGTACCTTCTCTTCAAGTCTTTTAAGAAATGATATTTTAAAAGAATATCAACATTTAATAATTACGCCCCTCCTAATCATTGCTTTGACTTTGGGAAATATTAAATTAATCTTTTAATGAGGGCGCCACCCTCAAGGACCCCCTTTTTAAAACATCTTTAAGTCATTAATCCTAGGCCCAAGGTCAACATTAGAATATATCATTTTAATGTGACTTTTAATTTAAATGACTTAACTCTTTTTTCTGAAAATGCCCTGAAGCCAATACTGATGAAGTCAACTGATCAAACCGAAGCCGGGAGTCAACCAACCTGAGCTCATCTGGAAGGCTGCCAAAAATAGAATTTACTAAAAATAGTAAATTCCAAAAAGTGCTCTGAATGCCAGGATGATCATACCACTGCGAAGCCCTCTGATAACCCAGAAGGAATCTGCCATTAAAACTATCATCTTCGAGCAATAACCTCCTCAAAATTAGGAAACCCTAATTTTAACTTCCGACTAGCCTCCGGGTTCCCAAGGAAAGGCTAACGGTCACTGAAAAAGTCAGGCTTGGAAAGGGGACATTACAGTCCGCCCTCCCCAAGATTGCTTGTCCTCAAGCAATCGCAAACTAGGATGCTGCAATATCTCATCACTTTCCCAAGTTGCATCCTCCATAGGCAGGTTCTTCCATTTTACCAAACATTCTCTGATAGTCCTATTCCTCAAGGAACGTTCTCTGACATCAAGTATCTCCTCAGGAACCAGAACCAACTGTCCTTCTTCATCCAACGGTGGCAACTGTGAAGAAGCAATTACATTGTGTCCAAGTGCCTTCTTGAGGCGAGACACGTGGAAGACGTTATGCACTCTGCTATCTGAAGGTAGCTCTAATTCATAAGCTACTGCACCAACCTTTCTGATGACCCTAAAAGGTCCATAGAAGCGAGGTTTGAGCTTCTCAGCTCCACTCTTCTTGAGAGTCGACTGTCTATAAGGTTGTAAGCGGAGATAGACCATATCCCCAACCTCAAAAGAACGCTCTACACGCTTCTGATCAGCATACAACTTCTGCTAATTTTGTGCAATCTGCAAATTGTCCTTCAAGGACCTCATTATGTCCTGACTATGCTGCAACAAATCCTTGGCTAATGGTGCTTTGCTGTCACCAAACACCAAATCTGCAAAGCTGGGTGCTTCATACCCATAAAGTGCCAAGAAAGGAGCCATTTTGATTGACATATGGAAGGTAGAGTTGTAGCAGTACTCGCCTATATGCAGCCACTTAACCCAAGCTTTCTGCTGTTCTGACACATAATTTCTCAAGTAGCCTTCCAACCACTTGTTCACCACTTCTGTTTGCCCATCAGTTTGAGGGTGATAACTCATGCTTGGAGTGAGCACAGTACCACTCATTCTGAAAACTTCCTGCCAAAAAGTACTTAGGAACTTGCTGTCCCTATCACTTACAATATTCTTTGGCAACCCATGAAGCCTAAACACTTCTCGAAAAAACAAATCTGCAACTTGGGCTGCAGGAAAAGTGCTGGTAATGGCAAAGAAATGAGCAAACTTGGTTAATCTGTCAACTACCACGTAAATGCAATCCTTCCCTTGAGCCTTGGGCAACCCAGTGATGAAATCCATTGAAATGCTTTCCCATTTTTGATTGGGAATTGGAAGTGGTTGCAGCAGACCGGCTGGCAATGTGTGCTCATTTTTATTTGCTTGACAAACAGGACATTCCTGAATGTAACGTTGAACCTCCCTCTTCAAACCTTTCCAAGAAAACCTCTCTCGGATCTGCCTATAGGTCTTGAAAAACCCTTGGTGACCAGCAACTGGAATGTCATGAAAATTCAAAAGAATCTTCTTCTTGAGCTTAGAATCAGCCACCAGAAAGATTCTTCCCTTATACTGAATCAAGCCCTCAACCACCTGGTACTTTTCATCATGGAAAGTACCTTCCAAGATGCTGGTTGCAAACTGATTTTTTGCATAATCAGCAAGCAACATATCCCTCCAATCTGCAGTAAGCTCACACAATGAGCTAAGATGAGGTCTCCTTGACAGTGCATCAGCCACAATATTATTTTTCCCTTTGACATATTCAATGTCAAAGTCGTAAGCTTGCAGCTTACTCACCCATTTCTGTTGCCTCTCATTTAGATCCTTTTGGTGCATAAAATGCTTGAGGCTGTTGTGGTCAGTCTTAACCACAAATTTATTTCCCACCAAGTACTGTCGGAACTTGGCTAATGCATGCATAATGGCAAGCATTTCTTTGTCATAAATTGAATATGACCTTTCCACACCCCTTAATTTTCGGCTTTCAAACACAATAGGGTGTTTGTCTTGCATCAGGACAGCACCAACTCCTTCACCCGATGCATCACATTGCAGCTCGAATGGCTTGGAGAAATCAGGGATAGCCAAAACTGGGCACGAGCTCATGATCTTCTTAAACTTGTCAAAAACAACTTGAGCCTTTTCTGACCAAACAAAGGCTCCCTTTTTGGTGAGATCAGTAAGGGGAGCAGCATTCTGTGAATACCCCTTAATGAACCTCCGATAGAAACCACAAAGACCCAGGAAACCCTTCAACTGAGTCAAATTTTCCGGTGGTGGCCAATCAACCACTGCTTTTATCTTCTCCGGATCCACCTTCACTCCCTCAGCACTGATGATGTGACCAAGGTACAATAATTCCTCCATTCCAAATTCACATTTGGAAGCTTTAGCAAACAGACTCTCAGACTCCAAAATACTAAGCACTTCCTCCAAGTGCTTGAGATGATCTCCCCAAGTCTTGCTGTAAATCAGAATATCGTCAAAAAAAATCAACACAAACCGCCTTAACTGATTCTGAAACACACGGTTCATGCAAGACTGAAAAGTGGCCGGTGCATTAGTCAACCCAAATGGCATGACTAAGAATTCAAAGTGGCCATAGTGACATCTGAAAGTTGTCTTTTCCACATCTGATCCCCTCATTCGAATCTGATGGTAACCCGATCTCAGATCAATCTTTGAGAAGAACTTAGCCCCATGTAGCTCGTCAATGAGCTCATCTATTCTGGGAATGGGGTATCTATTCTTGATGGTGCTTTGGTTCAAAGCACGATAGTCCACGCACATGCGCATGGTACCATCCTTCTTCTTCACAAGAACCACTGCAGATGCAAAGGGGCTCTTGCTTGGGCGTATGAAACCCATCTCCAAAAGTTCTCGGATATTCTTCTCGATCTCATCCTTTTGCCTCTTTGGATACCGATATGGAGTTGTGATCACCGGTTTAGCTCCTTCCTTGAGCTCTATGATGTGTTCTGAACCCCGTTCAGGTGGTGGTCCAGGAGGCAAATCTGCAAAGACTTTGCTCTTCTTAGTGAGCAATGACTGAATATCAGGAGGTTGGTCACGTTTAGTCTCAACAGGACTAGCAGGAAGTATCATGCATTCAGCAACCCACTCAGCTTGATCGTGACGGATCAGCCTTGCCATTCTTTTGAATGACACTACTCGAGGACCTCCATTGGACATTCCTCTCAGAATTATCTTCTTACCATCTGATTGAAACTTCAACTCCATAGTCTGCAGATTCAACGAGATCTCTCCAAGAGATCGCAGCCATTGGATACCTAGAACGGCATCAGTATCCCCAATGTGAACAACATAGAAGTCATCTTTGACTTCGTAGTTACCCAACTGCATGGTCATGTTAGATATCTTCTTAGTGCAAGTAATATGAAATCCATCGGCAACCATGACCTTGAATCCTTCGAACTCCTCTGTTTGCAGCCCCTTCTTGGCTACCACAACTTCATCAATGAAGTTATGAGTTGCTCCAGTATCGATCAAAGCAACGATTCACTGCCCTTTGACCATCCCACGAACCTTGAACGATTCGTTTCTTTGAAAACTGGAAAGTTGAGCTAAAACTCCACCACTTCCCTTCTCATCTCCGGACTCTTCTGGAGCTCTATCTTCTTCATTTCCTTCAAAATCAGATTGCTGGTCGGAAAAATCAGAACTACTTTCCCCAGCAGAATAGTACTCAATCTGATTGAACTTGACCCCTTTAGGACAAACATGGTCTTGAGACCATTTTTCCTGGCACCGAAAACACAACCCCTTTCTTCTGAGTTCATTCAGGGTTTCTTGGTCCAATCTGGTAACATGGGGATTGCGATTCTTGAACTCCTTGTTCTGAGGTCTCAAATTATTTTTATACTGAGGCCTTTTTCCTTTATCCCTTTTCTGAAAAGGGGAATTTGACTGAAATTTCGCCTTAGGAGCAGCCCACTCCATGTTTCTTGCCTTTTTCATGGCCTCTTGCAGTGTTGGAGGATCAAAGGCTTTAATCCAGCCTTTGAGGGGTTCTGTCAACCCTTCACTAAAAAGAATCACCAATCTCCTTTCTGTGATTCCAGTCACCATGACTGAGAGTCTCTGAAACTCCGCGATGTAGGCTTCAACTGTGCCATACTGTCTCAGTTGAGCAAGCTCCCTGAAATGGATCTCAGGATCTTTTTTCTCAAACCTTTCGATGAGCCTAGTGGTGAACTCATCATATGTTGTGATAGACTGGTGGCCTAGAGTGACGAGGCCATGGTACCACCACTCGTGCGCCACCCCATCAAGGTGTAGCGTAGCGAACTTGATCGCTTCTTCTTCCGCCATTGGTCTGAGAGCTAGATAATTATCCAGCTTTTGAATCCATGCTCGGGCTGAACTTGTATCACTCCCATCAAAATGAGGTAGTGTAACTTTGTTGACAGCTTGGTACAAGTCTCCTTGATTTGATGGTCTTCGTTGATCAAAGTTTCTTCCTTGCCCTTTGTTTTTTCTCTTATGATCCATGAAATCATTGAAGGACATGTCCATCCTAATGTCGGCGGGTAAAGAGTCATACTCTGTACGGCCTTGCCTCAACTGCTCCACGAATGAAGCATTCTCTTCAGGATCTGGCTGAGTGACTACAGGAGCCACAAAAGTGGGTTTGAAAGGTCGGGATGTGATGTAAGTGTTGTTGGACACCGTCCGGGCTGCATGCTCATCATGCTGATTGTAAGCACTATGCTCCCCTCTATGGCTTGAGTTGTTTTGCGGAATGGTATTGTGGCCCACTCTTCCCATCATGAGTGAAACCATATCCATTAACGCATCCATCTTCTTCTCAAATCTCTGTCCGGGACTGATGGACCTCTCTCTGCCCTTACCACTGTCATTTCTACTGTTGGTAACCCTCTCGTTACCACCAACTGATCTTTCACCTTTTGCCATAGCTGATTCCTGAGAAGACTCCCAATGAGCCCTCAAGACTTCTGAAACTGTCTGACCTTCTAGAGGCTGGTGAAGTTGGAACTGTTTTCCAACTTTCTTGTCTTCCCTTGCGCACCTCTTTTTCTCCACACCATAGACGCATCGGACACAAAATGGTAGATCTGGCTCGAGCACCACCTAAATATGCGTTTTCAATTTTT